>JAOXNQ010000009.1:2129400-2190508 GCA_028571165.1 Hypoxylon perforatum
CGCCGTCCGCCCGACGTCGGCGACGTCGATGACGGTCAGCGGACGGTCCGAAGGGTACGCCGTGCGCAGCACGCCCTCGTTGACGAGCGTCGGGATCTGAAACTGCGCGGTCTCTGACGCTGTGTAGTTCGACATGAACTCCGTCGGCCGCAGGATCGTGTAGTGCGCGAACCCGGCGGAGCGGACGAGCTCTTCGCTCTTGGCTGTGTGCTGTGTCAGTACCTGCCCATGCAAATGATTCCCTCCTCTCCACGGGTGAATTCGCCCAGAGAAGTAATACCTTTCGAGGTCCAGTAGTTGGCGAAAAACGGACTGCTGTCCCACCCGCTCAGCTCATGGTACCGGTTCACGCCGGTGACAGTGCTGTACACGACGTGCGTGACGGTGCCTGCGCGCTTCGCCGCCTCGACGATGTTGGTCGCGCCCCGCACCTCGGCCGTGGGGTCGGTGAAGGACGGAGTTGAGATAAAGAAGACAGCCTCGATGCCGCCGGCGAGCGCGCGGTCCAGCGCTGCGACATCCTGGTCCCAGTCGCCGCCTGTGACCAGCTCCGCGCCCGCGGTCGCTAACGCCTGCGCCTTTGGAGACGCCGGGTCCCGCACGTAGGCACGCACGGCGTGCTTCGACGCCAGCAGCGCTCTTGCTGTGGCGCCCCCTTGCTTGCCGGTTGCACCGAGGACGAGTACTTTAACCATGTTGTTAGTATAACGTAGGCACTGTGTAAGTACTTTTGCGATGTATGATGTAGGTATGCCTGGAACTTGTATAGTGGAAGCAATATTTTAAATATGTTCTTTGTGCCAACTACTTATATGTTGTAATGGCCTCCTTGCGTCACGAATTATTAATCATCGTACGTCAGGCAGCGAAGCTCTACCTACCCGTGCCGGTGTCGCGCTACAAAGCACGCCATCTCCACTCATCATTACCATCTCGGTGGTCGCTGTTAAAGACCATCCGCGAATAGACCCATTCCAACTCAAGGGACATCACCAACCCAGCCTTTTAATTCTGCAACCTTCACCTGCAAGGTGTCTACTGAATTATGAAATTCAAGAAGTGAGGCAAACACGGACGTCTACGCGGGCTTGGCAAGTAGAGCTCGGGATTCGTGGGGGCACTAGGCACTGTTCGCTGTTCTAATCCATCCGGAGTCCGGGGAAGTCCTAGACCTTGAACCATGAACAGCACGATACCTACAGAATGAAGACAGCTTGCGAACATCTCAGCTTACAAATTATAAAATATATGAACGGTTTATTCCAGTACCTAGGTTTGCTCACCTGTTCACCAATATTAGAGCACGGGAAGGCAAGACTTAGTCTATCGGCTCACCACAGCCCATCTCGAATCTGCCTCGCCTTAGCTTATGTAGCTCACTAATTGACCGAAACGCCTCGCCTTATTTTTAACACCTATTTGATACTATGAAGGTACCTAGTAGATATCCTAGTTTAGAAATTGACCGATTAGTATGTGTGTATTTAGGCACCACCTTATATCAAACTTACACTCAGGAATCGTATCCAATTGTGACTACAGCAAAACAGCCTACATGTTAGACCAGTACTCCAAAAGGATGGACGACGATACAACTAAAGACACAGAAACCCCCGCATTGCTAGCTCAGCCGATTACCTCCTACTCAGCCATCTATGAATCTCTACATATTCCAAGATATGCTCGATCTATCAGGCTTCTTAGCCTCTCTCCATTCAAAGACTTCGATGCACCTCTTCTTGGAACTCTTCGACTAGTCTCTCTAGATGACCCCGACTGTCCCTCATTCAACGCACTGTCGTATGTTTGGGGCACCTTTGCATCACCAAAAGACACCTTCAAATGCGGCGAGCTGAGCTTTGAGATAACAGCCAATTGCAAAGACGCATTGCGTCAGCTTCGACATCTGTATGGTGGTATTACTATATGGGTGGACGCCATCTGCATTAATCAAAGCAATGACGATGAAAAACAACATCAGATTTCTCTCATGAGAGATGTATACATGCGCGCAGAGAAAGTCTACATATGGATTGGGAACGAGACTCCCGTGTTGAAAAGGGCCATCAAGTGCTTGGCGACGGCCGCCCGCATTGATCACCTCCCAATATACCCTCACCGTAACGGGAATTTTCCTCTCGGCCCATTTCAGCGCCATCTGAAAATAGCGTCGCCGATCCTAAGACTCATATCGCCTTATGTGTTCTTTAAGATCTCATTAACACGTTATCGGCTCTGGAGACTTTCCGGGCAGTATAGTCAGAAAGACTTCGACGAGCTCTTCAGCCAGGAATGGTTCTTACGAGCATGGACTTTTCAGGAAACTGTTCTAGCCTACGAATCTGTCATGATTTGTGGTTCACTTACTATTAACTGGGACACGTTCGTCCGTGGATATAGATGCGTTAACTACTTTTGCACGCTCTGGCATATGAATTGGAACACACACCCAAGCCTCATATATTTCGACCTGCAGACAGATTTCCGGGATGTTATTCCACAATCCTTCCAAGCTTTCAGTGGAGTTATAGATCTCTGGATGAGAGTAAAGCGACCCAGGTTTGCGACCGACGTAGAAGGACGCCTGCCCTCTTCTATAGAATCCTTTCATGAATATCAGAAAACACGCCACAACGTCTACCTTTCAGCAGACAGTCTTTATACAGATTTATACAAAATGGCTATCTACCTGGTACTTTATATTTCACTGTTCTCTTCGGGGACATATTTAACGATTCCCTTTCATCTCTGGGGTATATTTCTTCCGATTGGATTACTTGGTGCCTTCTATCACTTAGCCTTGATCAACTTATTTAGTCTCGTATCAATACGGCGAGATGAGTACGAGGGCGAGAAGGAAGACACTGCCCTTCTCGAAGGCGTCGTCCATACGCTGAGACAGAGGAAAGCCACCAATCCTAAGGATAAAGTCTTCGCTCTCTACAGCATTCTTGAGAGCTTTGGACTTCAACTCGATAAGCCAAACTACAACAAATCCCAGTCAAAAATTTACCACGAGCTATTCTTGGCTCTCCTACGCCGAAAACCTTCGGCTCTTGCTTTACTCCTCGACGCGGGCCGAGATCCAGATACCACTAGAGAGGTGGCAATGGCCGATGCACCCTCATGGGTACCAAACTGGGACAAGCCGCCAAACCTCAACATCCCGAAGGACTATTTTCGGCACCGTACCAAAGTAACGTTGGATAAAACAGCGGGCTTCGATCCGTATGTTGGGTTGCTTCGAGATCCCAACATCCTCGTGGTCTACGGGTACCTGAAAGGGCATATCAAATTCTGCTGCGAGAGATTCCGCAGAATCGACTGTGACGCAGGCATGATACCCCTTTATGAGGCTGTGAGGACGTTCATGACCTGGGTCGAAGCTGTTGAAGGCAACGTTCGGCGAACTGACCCTTATGAGATGTACAGTTACGAGGAGGATTCTATTCGAGTGCGCACGGTTCCACAATCGAGCCACTCAAATTGGCATGACATGTATCTCATATCAAGACAGGAGACGTTTTCTCTCGAAGAGGATATCCGTCCGGGCTATATGAAGACCGTGTGCCGGATATTTATCGACACAATGCGCGATTCCAGATTGCAGAACCAAGAGCACAGCATTATCGAGCAGATTGTTAGGCGTCTCCTCGACAACAAAGTCGTCCTTGATGGTTTCATCGGGATTGTCAACGGCTTGGCTTCCAGTGATCGGCGACCTTTCATTACTTCGCACGGGTATCTCGGGTGCGGATCAAAAGGGGTCGCCGTCGGAGACCAAATCGCACTTGTAGAAGGGGTACCAGCACCGCTCCTTTTGCGACCGCAAGGCGTAACAAGTAGTCGATCCAGCATGAGCTGCGATCAACGTTATAATGTAATATGCTCAGCTTTCGTTCTTGGGTTTCAGGGAGTGGAGATTGATAGATCAGACTACATTGGGTATATATCGCTGTTGTGAATATACACTTTAGAAATAAGGGGTAACTATATACTACAGACATTATCAACATAATGAAATGCATGCCTTTAACAACAGAGTTATAGGCAGCCAGATTAGGAGAGTAGCCGATAGCCAGGAAGAGGGTAGGGCATCGCTTGTTGCCGCGGGCGGACTGGTAGAGGTAACACTGGACGTATCCTGATGTGGCCTCGATATATCATTACACACCCCTACCGAGAAATCAGACAAGACCCCCCCAATAAACCCCCACCTACGAACACGCACTCGAACTAGCCACGCTGCCAAGATCCTTCGGTATGATCCCGGCAGCGACCGCATCGCGGTACGACCAGCGCCAGTCGCCGAGCTGGGCCTTCCAGTTCCAGTATGTCCAGCCCGACGTCGACTTCTCGTAACCAGTCACCTGCGCACGGAACCACTTCTTGTAAAAGTCGTCGTTGCCGTCGCGGCGCCACGCCGGGTCCGAGTTCTCGACCGAGTCGGGCGGGCTAATGGCCCACTCGGTGACGAGCATCGGCGACTCGTTATTCGGGTTGCGGTTCGACGTGCAGGCGTCGGCGATGAAGGCGTCATGGGTCAGGGCGATGCTGGAGTCCCATTTTTGGTACTGAGGGGGAGGGTTAGTGGTAGGTTGCCTAACGGGAAAGAAAAATAGGGGGAAGAGAGAGGGATGCACACCCTATGGTCCTCGAAGGCAAGAGACTCGGCTCCGGATGGTAGGTGCTCCTTCGGGTTTCCGGCGCCCCAGAGCGTTCCCATGAATTGTACATGAAGTTTATCTTTGACCTGTAGGTCGGACTCGACTTGGCGTATGCCCTAGGTAAAAAACTTAGAATACACATTGACTAAAAGGGGCTGGTGACTGACATTGTAAGCATTAGGGTAGAATTTCGATCGCAAATCATCGTGCCCTTGCGCTGGCTCGTTGACGACGCCGATCATACCAACATTCCGCATCTCGTTTCTAGTGTGCACTAGTTTCGCCAAGTACTTCAAGAAGTCGACCCCTCGCTTGTAGTTGTCGTCGTTGAAGAATTGCACGTCCGACGTCGCGTGGCCGGCGAAGGACTGACTAGAAGCCTGGACCCCCGGCGCCGCGTGCATACTAGACAGATATCAGAAATGTGGCAGGGAGATACTATACTATCGAGATACTTACTCAAGGATAATATAAAACCCCTTCGAACTCGCCATCTCGCAGACCTTCAATAGGTGCTCCTCGCCGCCTTTGGGATAATACTCCCCCTGTTTCACCAAACTCTCATCCATCCAAAAGCCCAGCGGGATACGCACAGTATTCAGCCCGTAGCTCTTCATATCATCGAAATCCTCATCGGTGATCCACCGCCCCCAGTGGCTGGCAAAGGCCTTGTCCGCCTGGTCCTGTCCCAGCTTCTTCACACAGTCCCACTCGGACTGAAGGCCTCCGCAGCCCATGGTGCTCCATTCCGACTCGCACAGCCAGGGCTCGACGACAAATAGGCTGCCGAGATTCACGCCGCGGATCTTGCCGTTTTGCACCCACCGCCGCCCTGGGGTAGCGATGCTGCGACGGCCTGTGATGCTAGGGGTGATAACATCGCCGGGTAGCCATGCCGCGGTCACTGAGAGCAGGGCCGCTAGGGAGGCGAGGATGAGCTTCGAAGAGCGGAACATGGCCTGGGTGGGTTTTCCTAACTTAGGTACAAAGATAGAAAGAAGTTGACAACGACCATGACGGCTGTGCCGTACCCAGCAGGGACGGCATGGCGATCTGTTTATATAAATACTAAAGAGGAGCGTTTTATAACCAGGCTTGCTGCGAGTAGTCTCGTCGAGCTTTGATCCTTCAAGTGACGTAGGGGTGCTGGGTTAAGCGAGATCTATCCGAGGAGTGCATTAGGCTTGATCCTCCTTACCGGCGCAAAACGTCACTTACTGATGATGACAATTTCAGCCAGAGGAGCTTCAATTTGAGTTGATCTTATATTAATACATATATCTATTGCATACTCATCTAGCTCCAATGTCGAACTGCTTTACCATTATCACTTTTCTTGTCTAATCTCGGCCCTGAGTAAGCAGGTAAATGACCCCAAAATGAGCGCATTGGTGATATCAAAATAGATCTAACTTTCCATACCTTTTAATATATATAAGAACTATTAAATCTTCTGGAGAGAGAATGTGGGATACCAAGTGAATTATCTCATAATTCAACCTAGCTTCTAACTCTCAACTAGTAGATAGAGCTCCAAGACGTATCGTGTGCTCTCCAAGAAATCTCAGAGATCCATAACGCCGTCCCTATATCTGGATGTAGGGTTACATACATTAGCTCGATCAGGTATATGCCATGCCATGCCAATACCAATGACCCCTATTTCCCTATTTTCAGGTTCGCGTTTCTATTTTCGGTTCCTGGCGAATGTACACGCATGGCATATGCATCAAGCAAGATACCCTCTCCAATCTCTGCATAAGCTAGACCATAGTAGTAAAGAAGCAATGCACTTCTTCTTGTTCCTGTCTTATTATATACATACCCCATATGTCAAGGATTCATTTTTCAAAAAATGACATGTAAAAAGCTTCTTTTTGATCTGCATCCGGATGCAACGCTGTTTTTTTTCTTACATGTCAGGGAGCCGAGTTAACTGACATGTCGACTGACAGTGTGTCTTTCATCCTTCGGATAGGAATTAAATGACGTCTGTGGTTACGAGTATTGGTTTCGCTCAAATCCTTCAGGTTCAAATCCCCCACGCTCGCCTAGCTCGCCGACGGATCCCGAAGCAATCCTTGCCAGTTCTTCTACCGGTCTGGGGGCATGGGGGGGTATTGACACTTGAGAGAAATTATTGATTATCATGCTGGTCATCGACAACTCATAATCAGTAAGTTAAGGCACTGTTCAGCAAAAGAAGCCAAAGCCATCGAAGTTTTATTTTGCCCATCAAAAGACAGTCGCTTCTATGTACCATGATTCTAGGCCGCGGGTCTACCTTTCAACTCTGGCAGGGTGGAAAATAATGCCATCGAGAGTATGTAGATAGAAATACAAGCGCCGTTCCCCTGAAATAATCTTGCTTTTTTGTATTCATTTTGGCCCTTGATTTATTTGCCCCGTGTGGTCCGCCCGTTTCGCCTGCTCTTCCGCCCGAAAAACGTCATGCCAAATACCCTTATGACTGGTCGGCCGTTATTCCCAATCCTAAAGCCTCCTCGACGCCATACGCCCAACCCGAATGAATTAACAACGGCCGAATTCTTAGCAGGCCGCAAGCATGAATAAAGCCAAATGTTTTAGGAAGACACAGCAGAATAGAAACTCCTTGATGCGAAATAGACCCGATATTATGTTGTATGTAAGACGTGATATGAAAATGGAGCACCTCGAATCTCCTTGTGCTATTTGCAGGCTTATGTTCTTTGTGCACCGTCTGACATTTTCAGTTGGTCGAGGAAGCGATATATGAATGCTTTATTGACATTGATCCAAAATAGATCAAAGTCGCGGACCCCGAGCGGTTCCGTGAACGCGTGAAAATAGGTTTGTGGTGGCTTATTGTTCATTGACCTCAACCGCCGGGCAACGTTGACCAAGTGGCGACATCTTGCTGTTGGTTTCTTCCGCCGATTCCTCCACGCTAGCGTTAGTGCTTGGTGGACTGCTACTCTCTGGGCTATTCTGTTCCATGGTAAGCGACGGAGTAGGCGCAGCCGAGTTAACCTCGACGACGAGGTTCGGTGTCGTAGGGCCGCCCGAAGACAGCCCGTTGATAGTGTCGCCTGAGCTTGCCGACATCAATCTATCAAGGGCTGTAATCTGCCGTCCGGTGCTGTGCTTTTTCAGACTCGCGAAATGAGGTCTCATTTCCTCAATAAAGGATACTCGGTCCGGGCCCTCGAGATGGTGCATCAATTTTTCTGTTCCTCATGTTAGTTTTGCTAATCCACATGTATCGCTAGATTGAAAACAAGGTGCGCAACTTACGAATCACGTAATTCCCGAATTGGTCCCTCATGATGACTTGAAGTTGGTTGTTTCCATTGTTGTCCGGGGACGTGAGTTGGATCCGTATTGCTCTTCGGTCTTCGTTCGTTCCGTGCTCTATCGACTTCTCAACGACGTTTGACGCGAATTTGTGTCTTGAATAGACGAGTAGTTTCTGAAGAACAAGCTGTATCACTAATCGCCGGTCTTCGGGCTCTCCGTGGGCAATGATATGTTGCGTGACATAATTGCCATACTGATCCGTGATGAGTCTTGTTGCACAAGTATGGAGATCCGTCATCAAGCTCTTTTTCTCCGCCTCCGTCCCGTGCTCCAGTATTCGCTGGATGACTCGACACCCATAATTGTGCGAGGCTAGGGATTCAATTTGGCTTTGAAAGGCATCCATGATGAATGGAATGCAGAGGCGCGGTACCATTTGGATGATCTTTTGAATCACGTGGTTACCGTTCTGGTCTTTGACGATTCGCATGATGTCAGGCTTTAGCTCTTCCACGATCTCAATCTGCTGTTCAACCAAAACATGCTCGAGGGCCTGGCTCGTCTAGTTAGCAATACTATTACTGAAGGCGCACTGGTCAGGGTGATCTCACCTTCTGTACAACGCGACACGCGTACATCTGCGTCGAAAGCTCTGCAACCTTGCCCTTCATCTGCGCAGCGATAATCTTCTTTTGGACTTGATTTCCATGCTCGAAGAACTTCTGTATGACGTAGTTACCAAACACATCCTTCATGAGTTGAAGCGTGTTGGGCTCGATTTCCCGGAACACTTGGTCTTTCTCATCACTGTTGGCGGTCTGGAGTTTTTCTTGGATGAAGCGAGAGCCGTGTTGATCACCGCTGAACTCGACGATGTAGTGGTAGATATCCTGAAATGCACGTCAGTTTCAATGTCCATCAAGTCTAAGGACCTTGCAGAGCCTACCTTCAGTTCGTAGCGCTTGTTCGACTTGGTATTGCTCCGAAATTCTTCGAGAACAGCGCTACGCATACCTTTGCCAGGATCTTGATCTCTGCTGGGCCGTGCGGGAACGGAAATGCCTGGGAGGTAATTCACTGGTAGGCCAAATCCCGGAAGTTGCACCTGAGAGCGAAAGTTGGGATTCTGCAGGTATTGGTCGTAGGGGGTCGAGAATTGAGAAACACCTGTGCTGTAGTAGTTCTGGGGGTAGAAACTGGGTTGTTGGTCCAGATACTGCGAACCGTTGTGTGATCGATCAAGCCCCTGAAGCATCCTTGGATCCCGTGATCCTGGTCTACTCCAAGGATCGGCCCTTGCGTTTGGAGTGCCAGAGAAGCCTCGTGGGCTATTAACACTTGGACGATATGAACTCTCGGCAGGAGAGCCTCTCTCGCCCGCGCCCACCATTCTCCTGGCATTCTTCAGTGCCATAGCCATTGGGTCCCAGGATGATTCCGGCATATTCTGGTTGAAGCCCATCGAGTTCGAGGGCCCCATATCATGCTGCCAGGATTGGGAACCGGGGTCTAATTGGAACGGCTGGCTGTTGGGGTTAAACTGCCCGTTGGCCGCATACCCGCCATTCATAGGTTCCGGATTGTCTCCAATCGAAAGAGCATCCCTAAAGCTTTCCTCAAGTTCATGGGTAGATGGATCTGTCGGCCCAAATCCGTAAGCATTTGAGCGACCTAGCTCTGATGGCAACGTGATTGATGGTCCAGAAATAGATGGACGTTGAGTTTGCTGCTTAACGTGTCCCGACAACTTAGTGAACGGATAATGTGCGTTATCGCCATATTGGTGCGAGGGCGTCTGTGCGCTGAGTTCGGGTTGTCGAGAGGTTAGCGTAGGCTGTCTACTATGTCCAAGATTGGCATATGTGGGATCATTCGAGTTGCGTCGGTATAGGCTAGAGGGTTCAAAATCTAGCTGGCCGTTGCTATTTGATGCGTATAGATTAGAATTTCCTCTCTCGTCACCAGTTGAATCACCAAAGCCGCCGGGATACTTGAACGATGACGTCGAAGGATCCAGAGGCCCAGGTGCAACCGTTCTGTTAGGGGGAGCCGCTCCGTTCTGACTGACTGGTGGTCGGAATGGGAACCCATGAGAATTGCTCTGAACATCTGCATAGTTATGCTGGAAGTTATCTCTTGTGCGTGTTGGTGAGGTACTCCCGGAAGACGATGAGCCAGGATGCGCACTGCCTGTCTGATTCCATATGCCGCCTCGAGATCCCCATGGTGCAGCTTGAGAATGTGAGTTCAACTGCGCAGACCCTGATACAGCGCTTGGCGAGGTTTCGTCCGACTCTGAGGCGCGTGTTAGCTGTAATTTCAAGGTGCATCTTAGCCTAATTGTCTCTCTATCTGACATACCTCTAGGGTTGATTGTTTCCCGACGCGAATTCAGCGATATCGAGTTGTTTCCCCAGATACCACCTGACTGCCAAGCCGAGTGGCTGAAGGTCGATCCGAGAGGCTGTGAAGCCTTCTCATTGGAGGGATTTCCCATGGTGAGGTTTGGGAAGCCTTTAGACCGAGTCTACGTGAAGGGAAATGTTGTTAGCCAAAACATCAGGGAGGTGTCAAAGCAGCGAATGCCATATATAAGATGCAAGTAGCCAGAGGATGGTGTATATCTAGGCCATCGACAAAATATCGACAACCCATATCACCCATACTCCAGTGAGCGATCATGATTAGGCCAGCGCAAACGCCACTTATGTCCGCATAGGCGAGAATCACAACGGAACGAGGGATGACTTACAGCTGTGGCCATGGCTTCAGCTTCCTCGGTAGTATTGGTATTTAGATTCTACCGTCGACGGTGTAGTATGTATAGGGAGGTGTTCTATTGCGCCGCGCCGTGTCGCTGTAAAATGATACCAGTACTGGAGCCTGTCGTCCACGGAGGAGAGACGGTAATATGCGGTCGATGCGTTCGGGCGCCGAAAACGAAAGTGAGTACGACGAATTCTATTATATACGCTGTAGGTATACGGGAAGTTCTTCTGACAGTATGGAACCCTTAGACAAAGAGTCAGTTAGGCTACTAGATCACCAGGTTCGGGTGGAAAGGGAGGGAGAATCAGGAGAATAGTGTACTGAACAGGTCATAAAGATCGGCAAGGCTATTCGGGAGCGATAACTTACCCAGTGTCTTCTATTAAATTTCCTTTTTGTGTCCGGTCAAGGCTGGTCCTAAATACAGTTGAACACCAGGCAGGTCTGTCTCGAAAAAGGGTTTTGATGTGGCAGTTTCTCCGTATGCATATATCCCTATGATGATATAAATCGTACTCGTCGGATTCCCTCATTCGTCGATAAGATAGTAATGGTGAAACTGGTGAGTAAGAACAGAATCGAATCAAAGGCGAGAAGCGCTACGGTCGGAGAGTGAAGAATGATGCAAGGAGGTAGGCAAGCAAGCGTTCGAAGGAAGGGCTGCTGTGTGTTATGTAGTAGGTTGTGCGCGGTGGTCGGATTGGTCCAAGGATGTGTACAAGAGTCGTTCACGGCTACACGCGCAGGATGGTGGAGGTTCGAAGTTCGAGGTTCGAGGGTTGGCGGAGTAAGTACCGTGGGTTAAGGTTGTAGTTGCGGCAGGGTCTCGGGCTTGAGTCGTGGTTTTTAAAAAAGGAACACTGCACTGTACAGCCCAAGGCTACGGTCAAGAATTAGTTGGGTAACCCCGTGAGGGCTTGCCTCGACGAGTATCGAAGAGTGCGTGTAGATCAGGCAGTTAGATGTACAGAGATGTAGGTGAACGGGAAAAGAGGGAGCCTTATTTGAATGGGTCCTCCTTTGGGGGGTACGGTTTTGCGCAAACCGGAAGGCGAATTTTGTGCTTTGGATTGGCTGGATTAAGAAATGGAGTTGGACTCTTTTCGTAAAAGTCAGAACTTAGAGAGGGTTCGAGCCACCAGTGTTCCAGCGGTCCCCGTAGTCCCAGTAGCTTAGTTCTGAGTTCTGAGTTCTGCTAGTACGGGGACTGGTACCAGTGCCCGGTCTAGGAGCTAAACAGGGGTATCCCTAACCCCAAAAAAGAAATCAATCCCAAACGAACAGCGCCCAGAGTCCTAGACGGGCACTCGAGTCTAGGCTGTCTAGGCTAGAGTCGCTGGGGGTTGCTGGGGGTCTGGGGTCAGACTTAGAAATAGGTAAAGTCGGCCCAGATATTGGTACTGTAGGCCTGTAGGTACCAGAGTATGTAAGGCAGGATGTACAGGACGTACAGGATGTAATGATGCAGCGTGGTAGGTTGATGTGGTAGTGTAGGGGGGGTGGACCCTAAAAAAGGACGATTCACAGGTTGACGGGCTATGAATCTGATAGATCTTGGGGAAAAAGATAGTCGGAGGGTTGCAACCAAGACCGTAATGGCAAGGCAGGGTAAGGGCAAGGGCAGGCGTTTAAGAAAAGAGGGCTACCTAATGACAGGTACCTGTTTTTTTACTTATTCTTCTAACTCAGACATTAGGCGGTGCGGGCAATGCAAAATGCAGCACCGATTTGCAGATTGGGCTGTGAGGTGCTATCAGATACAGGCCCTGATGTGCGCTTCTGCTCTTCTGTTCGTGCTTGTGCGACCTGGAGCCTGCCCCGTGTACCACTGCGGTACATGTGCAGGTCTAGTGATCCAGTGTTAGGCAAGCAACTCTGACGCACCGCTGCCTCGATTTTTGCTGATGTGTCGTATGTACCGTAGGTACCGAGCCTCGTACCTCGTGTATCCCACCACGCCGAGTAGCCAAGGGCTAATAATCGTCCTTGCTCAGATAATAAGCTTATGGGAGTAAAACTTTAATGCCGTAAGAGTTGGCGTATAAACCTATCTCAGTATACGATATCTCCTTATAAGATACCAAGCTTTGAGATCGATAAGAGGAGAGTAAATGGAGAAATTCAATTCAGGTCCGTGATCGAATCCACAATGGCCTGGCAGTCTGGTAAACTAAATATTTTAGTGTTTCCGAGGTGCAGGTAGGTTAAGGCAGTCCAACCACGGTTTCTCTGGGCCCAGACAAGTGCCGTAGCTGCGTGATCAGTTGTCCAAATATTTCCAAGTAATTATATCACTATAGATGCGAGCCTGCAGGAGATAGTTGCTGGTTCCAGATGATGGATGCGTGGGATTGCTTGATACTGTGTCCTTTCTTTAGGTGCTCTTATTCCAATAGAAGCTCCAAGGTAGGCTACCTATTTGCTGTTTCTGGCTTTTGGACTTTTGGAGGGGCCGAACTGCAGGAGGACGAGGCGCGGGTGCAGATGGGGCGATGGGTCCGTATGTCGATGGGACTCCCGTTCCCGCCGTCTTGCCGCTTCGCTACCCTTTTTTTAGTGGCTTCAAAAGTTGGTGTCCGATAGTCGCGCGACACCACTTAGCAAGTTAGCACCCTTATTAGGAACAAAGAATGTGCCCGACAATAATATTTCGATGCTGAGGTATTAACAGGTGGGGGCAGCTAAGTATCCACAAGATTAATCTATGTCTTGTTTCGTATCCTGTCGTCTGAAAGCTGAACGTACCTACACACGACCATAGGATTCGTTAGGTACCGATTAAACAGGGTGGGATGTTCTTTTTTGCGACGGGCGTAGTGGGTGAATAACGAGAGCTTCTAAAGCTGTATGGTTGGCTACGTCTAGCTGCAGCCAAGGCCTGTGCCGGTCACCGATGGTGCTAGTCTGCTATGTCTCGATCGACTTATTAAGATCCCGACCTCGAAACCCGGTAGGTTTAAAGACTATTCAGTGAGTAACCGTCCAGTTCTGCAATGTCATGCCATAGTTAGATTCAGTAATACTAAAAATGGATTCGTAATGAATACCTCATAAACGAATAATGTTCACAGCCTTACAGAAAACTAAGGGGCGTTGGTGGCGGTGTTGATGTGATAGCCGGAAAAATGCTCCCAACGTTGGTTTTATGGTAACAATTATGTGGGAAAGGTAGCGTCGATGTATATATGAGAAACAACGTGCAGAACTTGTTGCTGCGCCGTTCGAGGTATATGCGTTTGGGGGCCGTCGAGTTCTTGTTTCCGTATGTTTTACAATAGCATCGCCTCAAATAAATACAGTAAGAAATAATCGTATAGAAGGAAAGGCAGAAATAGAGAAGTGCAGTGAGGTAGGAACTAATAAAGAACAGACAATTGTTTTATACGATGTGAGTTGGGTTGTATTGACATTAGACGTTGCCGTCCTTAAGCCGCTCCCTTCGGACTAAAGATTACGACTGGCTAAGGGCGAGAGGAAATATAGAATATATTCAACTTGCAGGGAGAAAAGAGAGATGGAAAGATAATGGTAAGTACTGATATTATATCTATTATCTCCTAGTTGTCGTGGCCAAGCTACACTATTGCCACAACTACAAGCAAAGCATGTATAATAAAATAAAAGACTTGCAACACAGGGGAAGAACGTGCGGATGTACGGGGTAGATCACTCATGCGGCCCCGCTCCATGTCTTGGGAGTAACTGCTCTCTTGGAGTCTGTCCAATTGGACCGTCTTGATGAGCCCGACGGTCTGGAGAAATCGGTATTGCCTTGAGTAGACATACCTAGCACGGTATGATTATGAGCAGGTCTATTCCTTAATTGTCGTACCAGGCATGAAAGCCAGACACCCTGACAGAAGCTACTCAGATTTTTGGTGTGATGATAGCTGGGACTAGCCAAATTTGTTGACCTTTGCTGATGTCGTCTGCCCTCTTTTACTACTAGTGATACTTGTGCTTGGAAGCCCACCGGCCTGTGCAAGTCTACCGGCACCGGACAGAAATCATATGGGGGCGGTAAGTAATGGGTAGATAGGAGGTAGGTACTTGGTTGAGCTCGTGGCATGCAGGCAATTATGTCCCTAGGCCTGGGGCTTGAACTGGGGCCACGGTAGTTCAAGGGATGTCGAACGACTGTCCCTCGTCTTAATCCCCGCCGGTGAGAGGCCTAGGAATGCCGTAATCTTCACTACTTGTTGCAGGAATAAATGTCATCGCGGGGAATGTAGACCAATGCCAATCTCCCGTTATGGAACGATATGTCACGGTCTCACCTAGAAAATCCTTCATCCGCAACCTCGTGGCACTGTGCTGCCCGTCAGTCTCGGTATGCAGAACTGTTGTCAACTTCACTGACACACTTCAGAGGTTGCACTGCAGTTAAACCTCGCCTGGACGAGTGAAATAGTTGGTCCTCTGTCCCTCCCGACAGAGAAGAGGTTGGGCTCATTTACTATTACTGGCAAGAGTCTGGCATGTTCTGCGTTCCCTCTTAATGTGATACGAGTTCCGTGATACGAAAGCCCGAAGCATTCACTTCATCCTTCGATATGACCTAGAGGTAGCGAGGCCTTTCGAGGCATGCTCTTATGTGTTTAGATTCGCACGAGAACATGCCTATCCCTGAAACACCTGTCGAAATCAAATCAATCGGCGTGGCTATTCATACTATCGTGCTCAGGGTCGTCCTGTCTCACCGCCTACAACCCACGGCAGAGCGGATATACGGCAGAATTGTGTTGCTCATTAGGTCTGCCTATGTGAGGCAAATACCGTTGATTTAGATGTGGCTTTCCGCCTCGAAAGATCCAAAGTGTGTAGTGCTACAGAGGGCTGGTATTGACGGCACTTGCGCCGGCCTCTTGTTTGTTGGTTCGATTTTCGTGTATCCAACCGGCGCCTAGAAAGTGAGACATATTGCACCAAGGATCTCCCTCTTGACGGGTAGCTGCAGGACCTTGAGGACTTTGAGCCATAGAGAGCACGTCTTCAGCCGACTCAGGTGAGACATTCGACGTGGGGTGGCTCGGTCTATGCACAAAGCTGTTTCCCGAACCGGGAAGAATTTCAACGGGAGAGTTGTGCACCAGCGCATCAGCAAACTTGATTATCAGGCAAGCGTTTTGGTGATACAGAAAAGGTTTGTGGCAGCGAAGGATGGGTCCATTCCCACGCTAGCTGGTCGTCCTGGTCGTCGTGGCTAGAGAAAATGTGCAACTTGTCAGATATCAGCAGTCAATTGTTCAAGCACGACGATCCTGCAATGTCCTTGTTCGAAGTGCGACGCCGCTGTGGAGAATACCGAGAGTTTTCTAGAATCATGTTTCCCCAGAAAATCCTCGCCAATTTCGGGCAATGCGTGAATGTGTAATTGGCATAGCCATCGGTAGTCGCTTCACCTCTACACGCACAGGACGCATCACAGCATTGATCATGATAATTAGTTGAATTTAACTTAATAGACTAAAGTTAGAAATTGACTCCGAAGCTCTGCAGATAACAACGGGCGCTTGGGCCGTGTAGGATAACCTCCTTTCGTTATCTTACTCAAGTCAAAAGTCAAAACGTTTCTAGGTAGTCCCCAGTGAATAATAAACTTACCTCGCCGCAACCTTGCACCAAGCCGGTTCCTGATACTTATCAGGGTACAAATCGTCACCATCTTATTGTTCATTCATAAGGTATTTTCAAAATTGCAAAGCCTCAATTCAACAGAATTTTAATTCTTATGCTTACCTTACCTCTAAGAGATTGAGGTTGAAGCTTGAGGGCTAAAGTGTTCGAGAGAAATGAGCTAGCACTAAAATAGACAAGAGCATGAAACGAAACGCATAATTGGTAGAATTTCCGAAAAGGTAAAGAGACTGATTAGGGTATTATCGCGCTCCGTTGTAGCTAACCAGCATCATCGAGACTTGACCGTTTCTGTGCTAGGCTACCCACACTTTGCGGCGTTGGCACACTCTCGATTGGTAGATCTCGAAATTAAGCAGCGTTAAGTTGGGGGCTTGTCAAAGGATGCACCGAATCAGAGGCCTGTGCCTGTCGGCCCCTGTTCTCCAGCGTGTGAGCGGCAGCAACGGCGCCCTGTAAACGCCTGTAAACGAGATGCACCTACAGCCAATCCCCTTTTCTCCTTACTACGCTAAAGCCCCACACCCCAATTTGATCTTCGCCTCGTCCTTCTTACAAGTCTTCCATCTCCCCTTTCCTTTCCTCTCTCTTCACGATCTTCATCGTCGTTGCTGTCGTTGTCGTTGCTTTGTCGGTTCAGACTCCTCCATTCCTTTTTGGCATTCGCCTATACTCTCATTCAATCATTCCCTGGGTTTCAACTTCACTCTTTTTAGTTGATCCCGTCCTATCATTCCCTTTGGAGTTCTCCGAATAAGTCCTTGAGACCTTTTTTCAGCCTCCCTTACGTACGTTTTATCGATGTCTTGAAGCATTCCTGACCACTATTGGACCGAATATCTAACCATTGATTCAATGCAGCTGATCCGTCCATTCATTATTCCACTGAGCCGACGAATCCCTTGACGCACGACATTCAACAAGCAAAAACCATCACATCGTCAGATCAGCACCTATTCATCAATATGTCTACTTTCAGCAACCTTATTGCCCGGGGCAATGCCGTCCTCTCCAGGCGAGATCTTGAGCTCGGGAGCGACTCGGACACGGTTGTCAACCTCATGATCGCCTTCCTTGGCATTGCTTTCTTCGCTCTCGTTATGGTTGCCCTGCTAGTTATGATGAAGCGAGCAAAGCGTGAGCAGCGTCTTCAAAAGGAGACTCTGCCGCAGTACAACGACATCAAGCACGACAACAGCAATACCCGCCGCCTCACCATCCAAACCCCTGACGGCCGCTCCAGCATTTTGGTTGTAAATGGTCGCCCGATGCTGGCTGACCCCAACTCGCCCCCTCACTCTCCTAACAACATCCCCGAAATCCATATCACCTTCCCCGACGAGCAAGATGAGAGTGGCCGCAACAAGGGCGGTCGCGTTGTAGTCGTACGAGTGGGCGAGACCTCTGTCGGTCTCGAGCCCCTCAAGGAGGAGCAGTTACCTGCCTATGAAAAGGAGAACACCGGCTTCTATTCTATCGACATGGACCAAATCGGCGGATTAAAGGAGAAGGATCGTTCTCACTTCTCCTAAACAACTTCAAACCGTGACATTCCCATCGGGATCTAACGAAAATCGGAAGCGTCATCTAATTCCTACCGAGTCGATTTGTTTATATATGATGGAGTATGGACGACATATATATGCATGAATATAATGGCGTATCTATACAAGGCAGTTTCTACAATATCCCTCTAGTCGCCTCTGGGACGAGGCGAAGGAGTTGGAGGATGGATCTCACCATGGATAGCGAGCCTTTGGATGACCATTTCTTTTCCACCCTAAGGCTCTACCTGCTCATCGGTCCTGTATATATATACATAAACGATACCCCTTTGCTTTTTGCTTTCCCCTTCTCCAAAGCCACCCATTCGACAACTAGGCTTCTTTTGCCGGGGGACAAAGGCAAGGCCTCGTGGTTGCGGTGTATATTCTCAATTGTATAGCTAAAAATTAATTATATCTAAACCAATGTCCATGCAGCCTCGCCTGCGTCAGTTTCGTTGTGAGACTTGCCTGAGATTTGTTTTACACTCACTCTCACAGCTCAATGTTCTCCCATGCAGCCAATATGTCAGCCATCGGTCCTTTTCGATCCTGCTGGTCTTGGTCTTATAGGGCTGATCACTAAGCATGGCGGTTCGATGCTCATGGCTCTACTCGCTCACCGTGTTCTTGAGAATCCGATGCGCATGCTCGTGAAAGTTTGACAGCATGCGTATGCGCATTCCTGCAAGGCTCTGTTTTAGACGAACCTGCCACGAACAGGAAGGAGGCGTGATGATCTCAAAGAGCCCACAAGCGGCCCGTCGTCGATCAATGATCAACGGTGGAGATCGCCCGCAGCGTAAGAAAACACCGCGGAGATATTTGATGTGGTAAAAAGCAAAGCAGACATGGTGGTATTGCGCCACATAAGCAATACGTGTTTGTTTCTGCACAGGTTGATGGGAAAGAGAGATGGAGAGAGAGATCCCGTGTGTGGCTTGCTGAACGGTGAGGACAGAGAAGCGAATTACGGATGACAACAGCGGACTCGATCAAAACCCGCTGCAAATGCGAGTCATACCCCGGACGGATATCGGCAGGACGGAAGCGCAGGACGACAGATTTTTGAGACACGCATATGTCTGTCTGCCGTTTTATCCTCTTGTCTCTCGAGGGGCTGTTGGAGTCACCTTGGCAAAGACTACACCGAAGGCGATGTCGGGGAATCACTGAGCCTCTGTCACACCCGCAATGTTTTAAGCCGTCCCGTGTTTTATTATATTTATTTGTAGCTACAGAAGGAAGTAGTCCTGCAAGCATGTAAGTACCCGTTACTTGATACACGTACCTGCATAGGTATCGATCAAACTGTGCCTTACTTGCACACATGAAACTTTACGAAACCACATGGAGGCTCGATGTGTTGAGATGAAATTGTTGCGATCCAGGAGAGACAACCAATTCAACCATCTCCTCGGAAGCCTCAGTACGCCAGGGAGAGGAGAGATAGACCTCCTTTTCAGAACTTAAAACTTCAAGTTTGAGGCTGATCCGCGTGGAGTTTGGAGACTAACACGTGTGAAGGACCACGCTGCTTTTCACAACGACCAAACAACTTCCTCTATTAAAGGGGACGAGTTCCGCCCAGTTTTTATTATGATGATGATGATATGCTCCTAGGTAAGTTGCTTTACGATTTCTGGTCGAGGAGTGCCGTCAATATCTAACCCATAGTGGTACTTCTTTCCTATGACGGGCTTGGCGATAGGCTTCGAGCTTGTTGGAAGGATGCAAGTCAGTCTCAACATTCAGCAACTGCCGCTTGGGGATATTCACCTCATCTAGTAAGTTGAGCACACCTCATCTAGTAAGTTGAGCATACCTGACCTGTTCTTCTATGCCAGAGGTGGATTCTCGAAATTCACGGTTCCCGCCGCGATAGGTAGTTCGGGTTCGGGCCTATGAATGTCTGGTGATGCTATCGTGGTATAGATACGTACCTCAAGTGCTTTGCCATGGCCCTTAATGCCACAGCTACCTGTCTGTTCGACGTCCGAGAAACGCTCAGTATACACGTGATAACACATGAGTCGGGTGATATCTTGCGAGTTCAGTGAGACATGGGTAATAGTGTTTGTTGTCTCTAGACGGACATAATATTTTGAGTCCGTGGACGTCGGCGGGAATCCCAAGGCGTTAAGGTAAACCCGAGGAGAAAAATTAAGTTGGACGGCCGATGTGGGACATTGAAACGTTGGGTAAGAGAACGAAGTGGTATTGCTGAATACGTAACTGTAGTAGAGCATGGCTATCAGTCAGCGATATCATCAGATATCGCCGGCAGCAACCTCATAGAGATCTAGCCTGGTAGAGGGTTCGGTAAATAATTGACAGACCGCTCATACAACCCCAGGTAGGTATTCCAGGCAACTGATCGATCTAATGCCATCCTAAGACCCGTTGGCATTGGTTCACACAATCAGTAAAATGTAACAGGCAAAGCAAGGTGAAAGATGCTTAGGTTGCTAAGCTAGGAAGCGAACGGCAAATGGCAATGGCAAAATCATGCCATGACATGAAAATATTCTCGTTCGCGAATATTAAGATATTCTTACAGCTAGTATTGATATTGGAATGCCGCGGGCGCAAACTGCCGGCAGGCATCCGGAGCAAGCCCGGCGGAGACCGTGGGCTTACTCTCCGGACCGGGTGCCGTACTCGAAGCATTAAAGTCGCATCGTGGTAAGATGCCATTTGCGGTAAAGGACATAACCTGTTATGTCCGGGTGCTACGCCGCCCATTGGATTCCAGACTTATTAGTTTAACATCTAGCCTACTAGCTTTAGTCCCGATCAAGGTCTGTCGATATTCTAGCCGTCCGGGAGGCTTGTACTGTGGGGATCTACCGGCCTTCGCTGTTCCCGTTGAGTCCGAATACAGCTCCTATTCGGATTTGGTTTGTCACGATACTTAGCACCGTAAAGCTTGCATTAGTGTCTACCCAGGCACATAGACACCCACGAGTGGATGCCAAGCTGCCGGATCGAGCCGTAAGGTAACCCATAGTGCTGACTGCATGTATTATGCAGACTTCAAACAAACTTCAACTTATATTCGAAAGATATCAGATTCAAATAGAGAATAATCGCAAAGACTTGCCTGACTTTAGGCTCCCTTAGTCTAAAATAACTTTCGACAGGAAGACCTCTCCAGCATATTTGACACGTCACTTAAGGTATATTAAGTATAACATCATTAATTCGTTTTCGAAGATATTTATGTTACTTTCGGGCATATATGTAGCACACCCCCGGTCGCATTTCCAGAGTGGGTAGCGACTGTGATAGACGAGGACCTCACGCATCGGCTTTATTCGATCTACATGACTCAAAACGACTAAAGATAAATCCGACCAATGCCGCTATCTCCCGCTTGGCAAGGTTAACTGACAGCTACCTAGCATGGTAGTTTGCTATGCTTGCTACGCTGTTAATGCTTAACTACGGCTCGATTATTGACGTCAAACGCCGAAATATTTGTCAGCCCATTGCTAACCTCCATATGGGATCGGCCGTTGGAATTGCGCGGTGGTTGTGTGGGTTTTGGTTCTAACATAGACACTAGTATAAAGCTAGTCTCGCAATGTCTTACGTCGATATGACCTAGACGAGTACCACGACTCTCACAAAACACAGATTTAAGCACCACGCCGATAAATTCAACATTATGGCAACCGTCGAGCAGAACAGACTGGCTGTCTTTGGCTTCACCAAGACTATACGCCACGATACGTATGACTTCATATCTCCGAAGAAGGTAGACTTCTCTGGAAAGTCCGTCTTCATTACTGGCGCATCTAAGGGCGTTGGGAGGCAGACAGCTTTAAGCTTTGCAGAGGCTGGTTGTGACAAGATAGCTATCGGAGCACGATCCGATCTGTCTAGCGTAGTGGCCGAGATCAAGGAAGCAGCCAAAAAGGCAGGCCATTCGAAGGAGCCTAAGGTGCTAAGCTTCAAGCTCGACGTCACGTTGGAGGATGACGTCAAAGCTGCTGCGGAAACCGTTTCGAAGGAGTTTGGCGGCAAGTTGGACGTATTGATCAACAACGCTGGATACTTACAGGAATGGCTGCCCGTGGGCGAAGCGTTGACGGACGATTGGTGGAAGCACTACGAAATTAACGTCAAGGGAGTCTTTCTCTGCAGCAGACATTTCATCCCACTGCTTCTCGAAAGCGAGCTCAAGATCAATGTCATCACCTCGAGCATCGGCGCTATTGGAGTGATGCCCGGTGCTTCGGCCTATCAGACCAGCAAGTTTGCGGTCGTCCGAATCGCGGAGTTCATAACACAGGAGTATCAGGACAAGGGACTCATCTGCTTCACCAGTACGTAATTTCGAATCGCCCCGTTTCCCTTTTCAAATACCTAAAGTCGAGGTATCCTGACCGAACTCATCTGGGAGTTGTTGTTGATCTTCATCGATTTAGTCCACCCTGGCGGTGTCAAGACAGAGCTGGCAATCAACATGCCGGAGTGGATGCATAAAGTTCTTGTTGACGAGCCCCAAATGCCGGCCGATTCCACTGTGTGGTTGACATCTGAAAGACGTCCGTGGTTGAACGGGCGGTTTATCAGTACTAATTGGGATATGGAAGAGCTTGAGGCCAAGAAGGATGAGATCGTCAAAGGGGATTTGTTGAAGTTCAGGTTGACAACAGAGTTTCAAATTTAGAACCTTAGAAGCATCGAAGAACAGCTTGGAGGAACATGGTATATATATGGTGTAAGACATAACTTAGATACCAATATAAATACCTCTCTATACAGCACCTTATATAATGGGAAGGAGGAAAACTGTAGGGTCGTGCTCCTAGAATATCATGAAGTATTACCTAATTGAGTAAGCCGGTAAGCCACATGCTTACGTAGGTGGCTATTTAGTGGGGTCGGTTTGACAGTTCGTCGCTATACTTCGGTACCTTTTTGGGATTCTATGTGAAGCTCTTTTTTTTTCTCCCAGCTTTAGAAGACGTTTCAAAATTCGCGACGTTCTTTTGCAGTTATGACTACGACCTCTTTAATGCACGAAGTTCACTAAATCACCACTTTCTTCTGATTCTTGTTTACATACTTTTTCCTTTGGTAAAGGTCATAGAAGCCAATGGCCACGAGCGATCCCTGCACGACGCGTTAATTCTCGAAATATGCCCTCCCGCAATGCACGATCCAAAGCTCCCGAATCCGAGTACAGAGCTATCGCGGCACAATGGGCCCGCGCAAAGAAGTTGAAAGAGCTTGAAGACTCTAAGGGCAAGCCTAGTAGCGAGCCTAGCAATAAACCCACGACCGAAGAGGCACAACGTGCTGCTCTTGATGCTCGCCGAAAGACAGCTTTCCAGTGGCGCTTGTTTTGGACCGCAGGCTTTTGGCTTTGGCTATTATGCATGCACGTTGCCGGAATAGTACTCTTTACCAGCGGATTCCTCTTGACAAGATTGGTTTTGGACGATCGGTCGGAATGCGACAACCCACCTATTGCGCCTTTATTGGAATGGGAGGCAAAGGGTACTATCGAAGGTGGTTGCTGGCACCCCAAGACCTTCGACAAAGCGGTTATCGTGTTGATAGACGCCTTAAGATATGACTTCACCGTTCCTATTGAAGACGATGAGGCTTTTCACAATGCGTTCCCCTTTCTCTACGAGAGCTCAGTTCAATCACCGGGAAATGCCTTTCTGCGGCCATTCATTGCGGACCCTCCAACTTCCACTCTCCAGAGGTTAAAAGGTCTGACAACGGGAACCTTACCTACATTTATGGATATAGGATCCAGCTTTGCAGGAACAGCTATAGAAGAGGACAACTTGTTGATGCAGTGGAGGAACCAGGGAAAGCGCATTGTCCATTTGGGAGACGACACTTGGACCTCGATATTTCCCGATTATTTCCAGCCTAACATAAGCAGAGCTTATGATAGCTTCAATGTTTGGGATTTGCACACGGTGGACAACGGAGTCTTAGATCACATATTTCCATTGATGAAACCCGAGCCAAAACAGCAATGGGACGTGCTTATAGGACATCTTCTTGGCGTAGACCATGCTGGTCACCGATACGGACCTAATCATGCTGCTATGACCGCCAAACTGCAGCAAATGGATAGTTTCATCAGAAATCTTACACAGGAGATAGACGATGATACGCTATTAGTCGTAATGGGTGATCATGGGATGGACGGAAAAGGCGACCACGGTGGTGAAAGTGACGATGAAGTCGAGGCTGCTCTGTGGATGTATTCAAAGAAGCCAATTTTTGGCCGCACGCAGCCCGAATTTAAGACGCCGCCGGCAACAGCTAAGATTCGGCCAGTGAATCAGATCGACCTAGTTCCAACGCTGGCACTCCTCCTAGGTATTCCGATACCGTTCAACAATCTGGGCAGGCCGATTGAAGAAGCGTTTGTTGGTCCTAAGGGGACTTCGTGGAATCACCTCGCCGCCGCCTCGAGTGTAACATCCGCAGGAATCAGGAGATACCAAGCATCATACTTCCAGGCTCGTGGCATTGAACAAAGCACTAAGCCCGGATCGCCAGCTTCGCTGTGGCATGATGCTGAAGCTCTTCTCACGGGAGGCGCCAAAGCCAAACCGTGGGAGGCGCTCTATAAGGCCCATACTGCTTACCAAGAGGAGACCTTAAGAATCTGCAAGGAGCTTTGGGCTAGCTTCGATATCCCGAAGATGATACTCGGTATTGTGGTGATGGCATTTGGCGTCGCCGTATTGCTGCTCTACGTCTCTAGGGATGAAGATGATGACTTTGCAGTTCTCGATGATGTTGAGCTAGACTTCGCCGAGAATAGTCTGGAGTTGCAAAACTTCACAACTGAGCCGGAGGCTACATCTTATAAAACCTTTACCAAGTCATTGGTCAAAGCCAGCCTATTGGGTGCTGTCTTGGTAGGAGTTCCGGGTTCTGTCCTCGCAAAGGTTTTGGAATTCGATGACTGGTTATCAGTTGCCGCTGCGACTGCTATCGGGAGCATGGTTGCTGTGACCGGTGCTCTCTTGCGAATCAAAGGACCATATATATTGAACCTCTTGCCCAATACGTTTTGGGGATGGCTCTCAGTTGTTTTTACACTGAGCCAATCGATCGGCTTCGCTTCCAACTCATACACGATCTGGGAAGACTCAATCTCGTTATTCTTCCTTTCTACGTTTGGCTTCGCGAGTGCAATTACTGCGCTCCAACGACCATCGATCGCCGAGCGGACTCTTGGTGTCTACAACTCAGTCCTGTTCGTTCTACTTGGACGACTTGCTTCCTTCTCGAAGCTCTGCAGAGACGAGCAAATGCCTTACTGCACGTCCACCTACTACGCATCGGCAAATTCATCAACATCAGCTACCTGGCAACTGGCTATCCCATTCGCCGTCTTCCTCATTCTCCCATCGATCATCAAATCATACATGAGCACATCGCGGTCATACGAGGGTCTTGCGCCTGTGTGGATAGGCTACGTCTTCCGAAGCGTCCTATTCCTCGCTGCCGTCTACTGGACACTCGACGCCGCAGGCAACAATGACTGGCTTACGAGCATCTCCGAACAAGTGATGAAGACCATCCAGGTGTCTGTCGCTCAGATAGTCCTGGCGCTGGCTCTCGTGGCCGGCACCATGGCATTCATCTATGCGCACCCCTGCGTCTCGATCCTCACGACGTCGACCGGCGCGCGAACGGCGCAGATGGTGGTCCTGGGCTACGGCAACGCGAACGGCGCGCGGTACCTGCTGCTGCCGATCAACGTTGCGGGCGCGTGCATCCTGCTGTCGAAGCCGATGGGCGGCGGCGCCGCCGCCCTCATGCTGTGGCAGGTGCTAGCGCTCGCCGAGATGACGGACCTCAACGACGTGGCGGCCGAGACCGTCGGCCCCGTCGCGCTGGCGCTATTAGGTAATTTCCACTACTTCAAGACGGGCCACCAGGCCGTGCTCGCGTCGATCCAGTGGGACAGCGCCTTCATCCCGCTGCTCACCATCCGCTACCCCTGGAGCCCGCTCGCCGTCGCCCTCAACACGTTTGCGGGGCAGATCCTCGCGGTTGTCGCCGTCCCGCTCTTGGTACTGTGGAAGACGAGTCCCAAGCGCAAGGGCGTGCTCGAGAGCGTGAGCCGCGCGCTCGGCGTCTTCGTTGCGTTTTACGCTGTTGAGAGCTTGGCGACGATGGCTTGGGCGGGCTATCTCAGACGCCACCTCATGCTCTACCGAGTGTTCAACCCCCGCTTTATGATGGCGGCGGCTGTGCTGCTAGTCGTGGATCTCGTGGGTATCTTTGTTACGCTCACGGGTGTGGGGGCCAATGTGCTTGCTATTAGTGATGTGTTTGGGTTTGCGGATTAAGTAGGTGGTGTAGACATGGCAAAACAGTGAGTGTCTTGGAACAAGACAAGACGATGAAGAAAAAAAACAGGTAAATGGGAATGGGAATGGGAAAGCCCGAATCGGTTATGCAAAGACATGTTTGTGAGATATATTGGGGGCGTCTTGATATAAAGACGTCTTCTTACACGGCTACTTAGATTACTCTTGATACCACGCTGATGTTCAAATTGTTTGCAAGACCTAACTTCTTACCTGGGGAGTTTCCCCTGTGATAGACCGTATGTGCTTGAAATGCAGCGTTCCCACTGTAAGTACTGTACATACATAGTAAGCAACATCTAGATTGCATCGGATAGTTGCTGACGCCGGAAACATGTAGCATGTGGCATGCGTGTGGCTATCCGCCGATCAGCGATCTCCCTACCAATCGAGGCCACAGCTCGGGACTCGAGATTACATATGTAGATGCTGGCTTGGAAGTAAGATGGTTGGCGTCCTGGCTATGCCTGAGCTAAAGATTTCGTGCATACATGAAGATCGAACGGATATCGTGGATCCGCACATATGTAGGACTTATGCTGCTTCGCCCCGCTACCGATCGCACGACATACATAAACTAGAAAAGGAAGAAAAACGTGGTGGTTGCAGATTCGGGACAGCTATTGTTACGCAATCACAATTTCCTTTGTATACCATCTACTCTCCCGTATAAGCCCAAGGACTAGCCGGCGTATCTAGAGCCTTACGAAACGAAACGATGCAATGGCATTTGGAAAAAGCTTAACCCATTGACAACATTTTGATTAATTGCCTATTATAAGCAACAGTTTTAATTGATTTATGCAGCTGACAGGCTGCTTAAACGTGAGATTACCACAATGCTCTTCTAGGAAGGCAGTAAAGTCAGCAGAAGCAGGCTGCGAAGTATGTGTGCAAGTATGTACAAGAAAATCCTAAATTATCGCAGCATAATGCCGCCCGTATGTCAGCACCCGAAGCCGTTCGTTCCAGTGCTGGCTCCGCCCCCAAACGTTGTCTCAGGTTACAACATAACGATAAGCCACCGCCATCGTTCCCGCTATCCCTCCTTCCCTCTATTCTTAGGCCAAGATACGTTGCCCGAGCCTCGTTGCTTTGTTTCCCCTTTTGAAATTCCTCATTCTATCTCCCCGTTAGGTAGTAAGTCGTAGGTATAGAAGTTGGTACCAATTAGTGTAAAAAGTATATACGGAGAATGTAAAAATAAAACAAATAAAAATAAATAACCAGTCCGAGATCGTGTATGTTCCGTGAGAAAGGCAAGGAGTGTGAAATGGGGTATCAAATATGCGCCGCTAAGTGGTGAAAAACATAGCCAATCCGTAAATCAAATCGTCCTGCCGTCCCATCCTAGTAATCCGAAGCCTCGTCGAGCTTCTCGAATTGTCCCGTTCCGGTTCCGTAGACGCCGTATAATTATAGTATAAGAAGTATGTTGGTAGGTAGGTGTATTGTGCGTGCTATCGTATCCAGTGCAGGACGGTCACGAATAGTATTGATAGCATTAGTAGAGACGGCGCTTGGACTGCCGATGTAGCAGCGCTTTCCGGGAGCGCCTCGGGAAGCGCCGCGCTGACAAAGTTCGCACCGCACTCGGAATTTATCTGCTCTGCTGCAGACACGTACGTATTCGAGATGAACTTCGTCCGATCAGCCGACGCGGCGTTGTATATCTTCATCGTCTCGCTCGTACAGTAGTCGCAAGCAGGAAGCGCCGACGTCGGCAAGGACGAATTAAGCGGTAGGTTGTAGAGATAGACATTGGACGAAGTCGTGAGATTCGTGACGGCGGTAACGAAACAGTACGCCGACGTGTCTGGATTCTGCAGGCACCCGGCGCCGTAAAGTTCCTCGTAGGACGTCATTCCCTTGTACGCCTGAATGACCACCTGATTCTGCTTCTGGTAATCCTCTCCGCAGTTGTCGTCGGATTTGAGCTGTTCCGCAAGGTCATTGAGATACTCGGTGCAGCTTGTCTTATTGGCCTCGCACGACGTTTCGATGACCTGTGTTATCTGCACCAAAGATCTCATAGCCTGGAAAAATGAATTGGAGCCCTAAAATACGGTTAGTTACAGATTGAGAGACCAGTAGGACTCTGTACTAGCCTTCAAAAGCATGGAAAGAGGATAGCATGCTTGAAATGTCGGGTCGTCCAGAAAGCTATTAATGAAATTCAAGCAAGTTCCGCCTCCATCGTCGCCTGAGAAGTTCGCCGCGAGCGCGCCGTCGAAAGGTGTCGGAAGGGGACCAGTAGCGACAGTCGACGTGGTAGAAGCGGTGTCGGTAGCGGCTGAGACATCGACGGTGAAGGTCTGCGTGCCGGGTTGTCTACGGACGAGCTGGCGATGCTCTTCTGCGGACATGATCTGCCAGTAACCATCGATGAGGACTGGTATGCGCGTGTCAATCAGCAGCGTGGCTGTCTCAGTGGTGGGCGACGATCGCGGGGAGGCTTCCAGTGAAATAGCAGCGGTTAGGGGGATCCAACAGGAAATGATCAGGATGATCACTGCCATTTGTATCCAATGTTTGTGGTAGGGTGGTGAAACGGCAGGGTAAGGCGGACCAGACCCCCGGCACAGCGACTGCTGGCGCAAGGATTTACTGGGAAACATCATGTCTCTCCGAAGCAGGTAACCGATCAGCGCAAATCATACATCACTACCAGTGATGCGGGAGCCTCAGGCTCGTACCAAGTTTTATTTGATCGTAGCAACTCGATGTACACTACAATCAAACCACTTGACTTGTGTCCCCAAGATTTAGGTTAGATGCAGCAACTGGAAAACCGCAGCCGGGTCCCCCATACGTCTTTTATTATATTTCAAGGGGTCTAAGCCCCGAGCCCGGTATTGATCTTGTGGGCTCTTGGAGATAAATGATTCTTATGCGGGGAGACGAGCTGGCCAATATAATGGATCGGCGGGTAAATGAATGCGTCCCCGTATTGAAGGAGGACAACACCAATGGGCGACTGTTGCTTATATACAGCGGTGGTGCCGTGACTGGAATCCAAGACGGTGTACAGGGGATCGATGGCGTTGTTAAGGGAAATCCTATAGCGGATGTTGGCCGCTCTCCGGATATTAGATATTGAATATAGGATGCCGTAAAATCCGTATGCCATGAAAATCCAAAGGGAGCATGGGTAAAGGCAAAAAGAGAAAATAGAAGGATCGACTATTCATAAAGTCCAGCAACCCGCCGTACTTTTGAATGAATGCCCCGCAAAGGGGAACAATATCGAGGATGGTCAGGGCGCGCTGGTGCCATCCAAATGTTTCCAAGCGTTCCCGTCTTTGGACTTTCTGTCCGGTTGGTGTGGCTATCGAAGCGCAGGGCTACCTTGTTACCCGCTACTCGCCCGAAAGATGCTAGTCCAGGCCCAGCGGCTGTCAAAGAGATGCGACGGGGATACAAATATCGCATTTGGGGTCCATATGTATGTGAGTAATAAGATGGATATCATATACCTCTTAAGATAAAGAAATCGACCCCCAAAGTCCCGGTCGTCGTGGTGTGATTTCCGTGCCGCTTGGCCTTTGGCCTACCACTAGCGAATACGGCAACGCATAGCGCCGTGATTGAACATAAACGTACCACACCTCTAAACATCCAAACATGACTTCCGACGGGTTTGGTAGCAAGAGACGACCTGTCACTTCTCTCCTGAGTCACGAAGGGATTCGATCACATCGGCATAACACAACCCAGCAGAAGCATAAGAGTGTTGTTCGGTCGCGGTTGAAGCCACCACACGACAGGGGTTTTCCTTTAACTTCTGTAAATTGTTGCCCGTGCCCATGTTGCCAGCCAGCATTTGGGTCGGTTCATCTGAGAGGCTTGATCCAGTAAGCAGGGTTTGGGGGGCTTGGCTTCACCTTGCCTGCCTGGGGGGTCTTCGAGAAGTTGGTACCATTCAAAGTCTAGAACGTATTTTCCGATTCGATCGAGTCCCGATTGAGAACCCCTGCTGTGCTATGGGAGTTGGTAGGTAGTTGGAGGATTGGGCGGGTTTTGCATAAGCGAAATTTCACTGATAATGGCCGTTTGCATCACTTATCATTTTGTATTAAACAACACATCTTTCTGTCCCTTTCCGACGAGTAGTTGGATAAGTTGTCCAAATGTTTTAGTCTTCTTAGAAGTTGCGCTTGGGGGCACTTTGAGCGTGCTAGCACCGCACTATATCACCGCTAATGTCAGGTACAGCCGTAGTTTCTCGTTCCACTATCTGATAGCTAGCCCCAGCTATCCACATGCTAGACCACCTGGCAGCCTTAGCGTAACGGGTACCTGCCCTTACCAGCATCGGCGTTTTTATCTGCAGCAAAAAAGTTTCAATATTACGTACGCCCTCGATCCATTTCATTTCACGGTCCTTTACTTGTATCTCACTGCCTTACCTAACAGAATTAAGCTTAACCCATACTGATTCGATTTCCTTTCGAAAGATTTTTACATACCTAATCACGCTGTAGGTTTAGGAGGTAGGTAAGCTACTGCTGAAGACAACATCGTAGTTACAATTCATAAAACTCACCCTGCTCCGGTTCAGCCGCCCGGATCATCAACGCCGGCAGCCTTAGGTAGCATCGGGTACAATACTTACAGCGATAGTACGCGTCCCTCCCTTATTACCTACTTTGTGAGCTGCGAGCCAAGATGCGACCGAATCTCACTCTTATTCATTTCTCACATATTAGGGATCCAGGACCTTGGGATTCCTCTTACCAATAAGAGCCCAAGACTGGTTCCCCTAGCCGCCTTCTATTCATTTACTCTTTATTAATAAGGTCGTGTTCATTCGAGTTTGCGCACGAGTCAGGAGTCAAGATGTAGTTAACAATTAAACTGGATAGCGAGGACGACAAGTCTTGAAAGATATTAAGCAAGTTTTCAATTTTGACTCAACCACAGCTACACATCGGAATATTGGATTGTTACCTTGCAAGCTGGACCCTTCAAATCCCTAGACACTGTAACTCGTGTAAGCTTAATATAAGTCATACAAGACATCGGTGTAAGCAAGTGGCCTTTTCCAGACAGCACCCTGAAGAATGGCTCGGGCCGGCCAACATGTCTGCACGTCCGTTAGGCCAGGGGTATAATGGCAAAAAGGAAAATAGAAGCCATCTTGAAATGCAGTAGATCGATCGACAAGACCGTTATATAACCTGGCCAGCTGATCGGCACGATCACCACCCTTTTAAGTGTGCGCAGGGCCAGCCTTACATCGCTGATCGAATCCTTCGAAGCACTCCCATCACCAACATTAAACCAACGTTCACGGTAAATAAAAAGCAAGCAAGCACCTTGCTTCGGGAGTCGTAACCGCAAAAACATCCACAAGTTTGTCTCACCTCAGCTATCAAACCCGCCTACCTACCTACCTCCTTACCTACCTCGCTACCTACAAAGTACATAGGCCATGTGTGAAAGCAACCGACTCATCACGTAGCACAACACGGGACCCTCTTCGCTCTTCGGGAATTCACAGGAACCCAGCCTGTCACACGTGGGTTTTTGCTTTTCGAGTCATCACCTACATACATACATTGCCGTCATCCCAACAGCAATCATATGTAAGGAGGCGGAGACCCGGCACGCACGCGTGGCAGAACACAACGCCAATGCAAGGGGCCTCGTGGCAATTATGAGACACATTGTTCATGTAGACACCCGCTTCCCCTTCCCAGACTGCCGGCCTGAGACATCTTATCTCCTTCAGGTACCTACCTGGTCTCGGGGATTCGGGGGAGAGTTTTTTTATTCAGCTGCGAAGCGATTCCCGAGTCCTCACAACTGAAACGACCCTTTATTCGTAATGGAAAACGAAACAAAAAGTCTCACTGCTCATTGCAATTGTCAGCGCCCCCGAGACAAGTTTCATACCCTATTTTACATGTCACTACCTCTTAGGAGTTACCAACACCTAAGCAAACCTCAACATAACTACGCGCTAGGGGCCAGTACATGTCCAGCAAATCCCGAATGCAAGTCACGTTCAATCAATTCGCAGCAAGACTCAGGACGCCACATTCGTTATATGATTAAATTACGCTAGGGAGTTGTCCTGTCTCATCACAGCTATAAACAACCCCCCTACTCGAGAGGTCTCGTATCTCGTATCTGAGCTCTATGGACCCTTCCCCCTAAAACGCCAAACAATGCCATTACATACAATGAGATGCCTAAAGCAAATCGGCACCATTATGTAACAAAACGCTGACCATATCTAAATGACCATGGGGGAATCTTCAGCAAATGCTCCGAAAAAACAAAAACAAGAACTCAAGATATGCAGGAGCGCCAGCAGCAGCAGCACCAACCATGTAGTTGCTTCTGACTTACCCCCTTTCCCTTATCTTTTCCCTCCTTTATACATCTACCATTACCCAACAAGACTCCTTAACGAGTCTTTTCCAAACTCTGCAGGTTAACCAACTCTGCATACCGTCCATTCTTGCGCATGAGCTCCGAGTGCGTGCCCTCTTCCACGATGCGACCCTGGTCAAACACGTAGATGATGTCGGCCTTCTGGATGGTACTCAGACGATGCGCAACGGCGATCGTCGTTCGTCCCTTAGCCGCCTTATCCAAAGCGGCCTGCACCACGTGCTCGGACTCGGAGTCGAGCGCGCTGGTCGCCTCATCTAGCAGCAAGATCTTGGGGTCACGGATGAGGGCGCGCGCAATAGCAATACGTTGCTTCTGGCCGCCGGACAGCAGCGTGCCCTTGCTGCCGACTACGGTGTTGAAGCCGTCAGGGAGCGATATGATGAAGTCGTAGATGTTGGCCTCCTTGCAGGCGAACTCGATGTGCTCGTCCGTTACGTTCTCCCGCGGGGAACCCAGGAGGATGTTCTCCTTGATCGTGCCCTGGTACAGAGTAGGTTCTTGGGAGACGAGTGCGATGAATGATCGGTACTCGTTTACGTTGAGGGAGCTAATCTCCTTGCCGTCAACGAAGATGCCGCCGACAAGCGGGTCGTAGAAGCGCTCTAGTAGCGCGACTGTAGTGCTCTTTCCGCAACCGGACGCGCCGACCAAGGCGACGTACTGGCCGGGTCGAATAGTCAAGTTTAGGCCACGTAGGACGGGCTGTTCGGGTCGAGTGGGATATCGGAAATGGACATCGCGGAATTCAATGGTGCCCTCGACCGCTTCGACGGCGGCGCCGTCTTCAGACCACGTATCAATCGTCGGCTTACGGTCGAATAGAGTCTTGAGCTCGCCGGCTGCGTGATGCGCCTTGCCCATGTCAGGGGCGAACGAGAAGACAATACCTGCCGACTGCGCGCCGTAAATAACGGACATGAAGCAGACGAAGAACGTGAATAGATCGTACTCGCCCTTAGCAATTAGGGTACCACCATACCAAAACCCTAGAGCAAAAGCCAAGAAAAGGAATGATTGGGCCGCAGCATAGAGTAGCGAGGACTTCAAAACTGATATCAAGCTGGCTCTCTGCTGAGCAGCGAGGGACTCTTTGTATTGCGCTAGCACGTCTTCCTCACGGGTCAGAGATGCGACGGTGCGGATGGCCGAGATAGCCTCGGATGCGTAAGAAGCACTCTGCTCGTAAGCCCGTCTGGAGCGTCGTTGGAAGTGCGCAAGCATGTAGAAGCGGAAGAAACCGCAAGCAAGCAGAACCGGGATAGTAGCAATGCAGACCAGGGCCAATTTCCAGCCGAACGCCAAAGCAACGACCATTGCAGATACCAGTGTCGTAGTGACCATTAGCAAGGTTCCGAGGGTAACACCGCTAAGACCAGCTACGTGAGTAGTCTCAGTCGACAGGAACGATGTGAGGGCGCCGGCAGTGTTCTCGTCCTTATCGAAGAAAGCTACGTCCTGGCGAAGCATAGTTCGGAATGCACGATCTCTGACACGGTGGATGAGTCTCTCAGAGCACTTCGCGAAGGCAACACCCTGAGACATTTGTGCAATAAGCATAACGAAAGCCAACATGAGGAACATGGCGCTCCAGAAGTCACTGTCCTTCTTGATCTGTGCACTGTTTGCCGGGGTGATTACCGTGGCAAGCGTCTATGTCAGGTTAGCTAACGAGGGTAATAGACTGGGAGTCGCTAGACATATAGAAACTTACGAGAATCTGCTTGGCAAAGAAGAAGGCTTGGGTTGGGTTACCACCTCCACAGATGATGGACCAGCATAAACCCCAAACCATCAGCTTCCATTCCTCCTTGTTGAACGAGGCAATGAGCTTGATCAAAGTCCACAATCCATACTGTTTCGATTCCTCAGGCTTGCGAGCTTGAAGAGCCTTACTGGATGCAGATCCCTGGGTCGTCGATCGGTTGAGTTTATCTTGGATGTTGTCGTCGGGGTCTGCGATGTAATTGCCTTCAGAGGTACCCTCACCTGACTCGAGCCCTTTGCCAGAAACTGAACGGATAAGCTGCTCTTCCTCCATGTCGAGCTTCTCTTGTTCCTCCGCTGACACGTCATTAACGGCTGCGATTTCCTGTGCGTTGACCAACTTGGCGTACGCGCCATTACGTTCCAAGAGCTCGTCGTGGGTTCCCTGTTCGACAATTGTACCTTGGTACATGACTACAATGTTGTGGGCATCCCGGATGGTTGAAAGACGATGAGCAATGGTGATGGTGGTTCGGCCTGCTGCGGCGACCTCCAATGCTGCTTGAACGACGCCCTCCGACTTGGTGTCCAAGGCGCTTGTAGCCTCGTCAAGGAGAAGAACTAGAGCGATGGTCAGCATCTACTTGCCCATCTTCTTTTCTGTTGGCTATAACTTACTCTTAGGGTCCGAAACAATAGCTCGAGCAATAGCGATACGTTGCTTTTGACCACCAGACAACAAAAATCCACGTTCACCAACGTTAGTCTCGTATCCTTCCGGCAAAGATGAGACGAAGTCGTGGGCATTGGCCTTCTTAGCCGCTTCAAAGATAAGTTCTCGTTGCTTCTCCGCGCTCTCATTTTCAAATTTCGTGCCAATGAGACCGTGTCGGATGTTGTTGTAGATCGTCGTACCAAATAGGGTAGGTTCTTGACTGACCAGGGACATCTGCTGGCGCAACCAGCGGAGGTTCAGGGTGCTAACGTCGTGACCATCCAACATCACTTTGCCTTGTACAGGGTCGTAAAAGCGTTCTACCAGTCCAACGATGGTACTCTTTCCAGATCCAGAAGTTCCTACCAAGGCTGTCGTCTTGCCTGCTGGGATTTCCAAAGTTACATCCTTCATGACGGTGACATCGGGTCTTGAAGGATAGATGTGCTTGACATGCTCCAGACGGATTGTACCCACAACATTCTCCAGCTTGTCACCAACATCATCGGTAGGATCCAGCGGGGATACGCGGTCGATGGTGTTGAAAATTTTGGCGGCAGCCGCAAGTGCGGTTCCGAAGGCCTGAAGATTTGGTGCGACGTTGCCCAAGTTAAAGGCACCAATCATGATGGACATCATGACGATGAGAACGCTCGACAGGGGAATCACACCGTCGACGAGATACTTGCTGCCCATCCAGAAACTCAAACCGTAGTTCAGGTAAATGATCCACATCATACCAGCAACCATCATGGCAACCGAGGCCGCCTTTCTGAATCCATAGTACTCGGCTCTGATTAGATGAGAATCGTATTGCTTCGCCAGGCGATCCTGGGTGCCGAAAGCAACAGCATTGCGGATGGAGCTGATGACCTCATCAGCAACGCTGCCTCCCGTCGCATATGCCTGGATCGAGTCCTTGGTGTACTTGACAACAAATCGGGATCCAACGCCCATGTCCAAGATCAAGGCAAAAAGCGCAGAGCACAAGATGAGGGTCAACTTCCAGTAGAATACGAAGCCAATGACGAATGCAGACACGAATGTCGAGAATGCCGTCAACGTCAGTCCAATCTTTTCAGAGATACCCTCCTGAACCAAATTAGTGTCGGCGGTAATACGAGTAGTGACCTCGCCAGCACCGAGCTTGTCGAAGAAACCGATGTTCTGGCGCATGCAGCTCTGTAGGTAGTGTTCTCGAATCTTGGCGCTGATATGCTCGCCGGTATAGATAAAGCCGACGGTGGCGATGTAGATAGTGACGAATTCTCCGATAGCCAGGTAGACGAAGTACAGGACAAGAGTGGTCATTTGGTCCATGAAGCTGTCGTATGATACGGTGCCCAAGAAATATCCTTGGAATGTGTTTTGGAGATTACCAAAGATGACCGTCATAAGAGGTAAAGCGGCACCGCCGGCGATGGCGCCAATGGCACTCACGAACATGATGATTAGATCATTTCTCGAGGAGTACCGATACAATGTGGCAATGCCAGCTTTGACCTCGGGCGTAATAACCTGTCTCTTGAGGATTTGCGCCTCGTCGGCGGGGAGGTGCTTAAAGGGATCATTGTCAGTGTCCTTGGAGGCCTTGCTGATTTTGGAATCGGCCTTTTCCAAGGCGGCGGATTCCGTAGAGCTCACTTCCTTGGGGGCATCTTTGATAGAGTCGCCGTGGCTTGAGGTGCGATTCGAGTGGCCCTCGGCGGCCAGCTGCGGCTTTTCCGATATCTCCAAATCGGAGGCCATGGCCAAAGGGATGATTTGCGGTTTGGTTCCTAAAAGCGTCCCAAGTAAAGATTAAAAAAGTGTTGGCGCCGGGCTAAAAAAGAGGATTATTTACAAGAGAAGAGATGACACCAGAAATGTCAGGCAAAGAGGATCGGTGCGAGACCGTAGAAATGTGTGTCGTGTGCCCAGTCCCTTTTGTTCTGGAATTTTTAAGTTCAACACTTTTTTCGTTTGGTTTGTTTTGGCGCAACCTCCAAACACTCCAAGATCCCACCTAAGGTACCGATGTACCTAACCAATGCAACCTCTTTACCGTGCACTCTTAATCGATAAGTGGCAAGTGGGTGTAGTCGTCCAGCAACGCGTATGGTTTTGCCTCTTCTTACTCGGCACTATTTACGCCTTGGTGAATTAAGGTATAGTAACAAAAGGTAGACGGGACGAGCCAAGTTCCTTTATACCACGAGAGCAGGACGCAAGTAATACGCCACACGGGTTTAAGATGCGAAATCCGGTAGCATCCCTCTTATATATTTCTATGTGCGAAAGATGCAAAAATGTCGGGGGGATGACTGGATCTTGGATCTCCCGATGTGCAAGTAAATGCCTACTTGGGTAGGTAGAATCGCTAGGTGGTTTATTAGTGGAATTATACGGTGTATAAGGTGATGGCTGCGGAATGCTACAATCCCGAGCACAACTTTTAGTCGGTAGGTAGCCGCAACCTCGAAATCCGTACTTTACTCAAAGGAGACGATGTTACCGAATCTCGGCCAATGAGCTCGGTTAGTCTACGTACACGTGCGGCAATGTTTTGCGATATACGATATCGACACCGTCTATGCACTTGAGTCTGCAATATGCATGACACTTACATTCTTTACTCTACAAATCAAAATAATGAAAACTCTAAGTAACACACACCGCAGCAGGTTATTAAGTGAGCCCGACATATGCAAGATCCAAATCATAGCCACTCATTTACCGTTTATCGGGTTTTTCATAAACGCAAGGCCTACGGTCATGGGTTACCTGGATAGCTCAAACCCGTTACCAGGATTGAGAGGACCTCGACCAGGCTGCCAAAGACATGAAACAAAACACTCATAAAATTCGGTATGGGGCTAGATGGTGGAAACGTTGCCTTCCTCAAAGCTGAACTACTTCAGGGATTAGGGGAGTTAAGATATTGTCCGGTCAGAGTCCCGTAGGACGCCGGGACGGTATTACCTAAGGTTACCTAAGGTTACCTAAGGACGTAAGAATCTCAAACCTATCGCAACTTTTTTATCTGATCGGATGGATCTGGGGCTGCATTCCTGCAGAGACGAGTCACACCGCCTGCACGGCCTATGAGTCTACGCAGGATATCAAGGTATGATGATGTTATATGGAACCGGATTACTTGCTAATTGCTTATTTTTCTTACATATTTACTTCCTTAAGCCTGTTGTCCTTCCTCATATGCGAGTCACCAAGTTGATCAGCTCGGGAGTATATGGGACCGCTTGGCTTGGACCCTCGAATTCGGAATCCGCTCGAATTGAACTACTGGGGCGACTGGGGCAACTGGTGCGAATGCGATGGGCCGTGGTAGGATCGATAAGCTAGAAGAGATCCATTGATCTCGGCGGTCGGGCCGTATTAGAACTCCGGCCTATTAGTACCAATAAAGAGCCTGGAGGTAATCTCGGCTACGACCTACATACCCAGGCTAGGTTGAAGCGATGTTCTAGACGCTTACCATTGTCTTTCTACAGCTCTATTTTTCTTCTTTTCGCATCAAGACCGGTGATAAACTTATTAACCCCTTTTTAAAGACCTTCCTAAACTCCTTTCTCTCCCAATCTCGCTTGCCGTATTCCCCATTCGAATATACGAATATTATGAAGACCTGGAATGAGTCACTATCATTTTAATGTCTCCGTACCTAACGGCGTTTAAGTCGGTGTCGGCGTGCTCAACGGCCGGGCCCGCACAGAGTTCTCATTCATTCTTAAGCATCGCACAACAAAGGGCTGCATACCTTTGCGTAGGCCGAATGACGCGTCTACTAAAATCTTACGACTGACGGACGGTCCGAACGTGAAGTGCGGTCAGGAACTGCAGACTGCAGTATTTCGTGATACATATAATGTTCCATTCCGCCCAATGTTTCTTGAATCCCGATTTCATCTTACTGTGCTACCTAAAATATGAGTTGCCTGAGACATGAAGTTATGTAAGAGATACATAAAGGTATGTAACCGTATAAAGTGCGGCTGAAGACTAAGCGCGAGGCGAGTTTCCGAGCTAGAAGCAGGAAAGCTTTCTTGGCTTGGAACCGCCTGATGCCTGACCCGACGTATGACGCATTCAGCATCCAATGTTTGTCCATTTCTCTCTTTTTCGTTCAGCCTTGTCATACCCAAATCCTAAATGACGAGGCGAAAAGACTTGCCAAGTGTCCTTTCAACTTAGCAAACCCGCCAGCCTGGCATCGCGGGGAAGTTTAAAATAATAGGCTGCTACTAATTAACATCTAACATTAAGCATTAAGCTTCACCCTCGACTGTTTCTATCGACGTAGCACGGTCTCATTCAAACGGCCCGTTCCAGATTGTGCGACATCGCTTCATTACTATTTTCGTTCCTACCTATCGGAATAGATACCTCAGCTTAGCTACCATGCTTGGCTAGGCTACCTGCAGAAATACTTTTTACAATCAATATCCAACCGCGACTCGAACCAAAAAAACAACACCATGCATCTCCTCACCACCCTCGGGCCCTCCGCTCTCCTCCTCACCTCATCCCTCCTCCTCCCCTTTGCCAACGCCGCGCAGCCCAAACCGAAACCCAAAAACGCCATCCTCCTCTCCGAAGTTCAGTCCCTCACGTTGCGCGGCAACGGCGCGCAGACGGCGCACCGGCGGGTCTCCTCGGTCCCGCAGCTGAAATGCGTGTCGTCCCCCGGGATATGCGCTCTGCACGACATCGACGTGATGCGGTGCGCGAACCAGGGCAGCGGCTACGACGACCAAGATGTGCAATGGTCATGCGTGGCGTCGCTGCCTCCTGAGCTGAAGCTAGGGTCGACGGACGTCGCGTGCGAGGGGTACAGTTCCTCCGATGATCCATACGTGCTGCGCGGCAGCTGCGGCGTCGAGTATAGGCTCGTGCTGACCGAGGCCGGCGAGCAGCGGTTTCCGGAGCTGGCGCACGGGGGTGGTAAGGGGTGGGGGAAAGGGGGCGGCAAGAAGGAGGCGTCATCAACGGGTGGTGACGGGAGTGCTGTGATATTTGGTCTGATATTCGCGGCTGTATGTATCTGGATCATCTACAATGCGTGTCTCGCCGGCAACGTGAACAACACCATACGCCTGGGAGGCCCTCGAAGACGGAGGAATTACTGGGGAGGCGGCGGCGGTGGATATGACCCTGGCTTTGGACCGGGAGGGGGCGGCGGTGGTAGCGGTGGAGGCAATACTGGTAGCAATGATGACCCTCCACCGCCCTATTCGCCCCGTAAAACAACATCTTCGTCGACGAGGTCGTCTTCATCAGCAAACAACGGGACGCAGAGCGAAGGCTGGCGGCCTGGGTTTTGGACTGGGTTGGCTGGAGGTGCCGCAGCGGGCTACGCGGCCGGCAACCGAGGGAACAATCGACAAGAACAGCGCTCGGGATGGGGAGCTGGCCCATCTAGCTCAGGCTGGGGATCGAACTCAAGTTCAGGCTCATCCAGGTCTGGCTCTGGCTCGGGATCGACATCCTCCGCGAGATACGAGAGCACGGGATTCGGGTCTACGAGTAGAAGATAAATAAGTCTAGAATGGTATGGTAGTGAAGCGAAATTTGGGTATTGTCTCCAAGAATAAAAGAAGTAAAAATGCAAATTACAACGATGATTGCATAACCTCTATCGCCTCGCACTTGGCTATCCTGTGCTGTGGCTTCTGCGCAAAAACACGCGACTTGTATATACAGTTAGACGGGAAGGTGATTAGCCACCCCTTGCGCAAACGCAACGCGTAGTCTCAAACCCCAGCTATCACGCATCTTGGTATTGTTCTTGAATCCCGACCGGGCCTCCCTCAAACTCATGCGAATCAAAGCCTTAATGTCTGCGACTTCGCAACATGAAGGCTGGCCTGTGAATGGCTAGTATGTACACATGAACTCTTACACAACATCAACCACCCACTTTGTTCGACAGTATGTTACAAGTGTTTTCGTTCGGATTGGAGGACTCGGGTTCAAATATTCCCCAGTCACCAAACCTATCTACGCATCGGATAACTTCCCCTTTAATGCTTGATTGGAAGTGTTGATTTCGATAGCGTCTCAACCGCACTCCATTACCATTCGCCTTCTCCATTGTGTCTCTTTATGACGTATGCAGTAAAGTACTTTACTCTCTCGGTTGTTTCGTGGTATCTTATAAGTGAACAGTCATAGCATCTGACTTGTCGAAGGCCTTGCTACATGCAGGACACTTCCTCATTCTGTTGGCGATTCGATCATCGATGCAACCTCTGCAGAAAATATGGCCGCAAGTTCGCAAGACTGTGTTTTTGAAATCTTTCTTACAGATCGAACACGTCGCCATACTCTGTGTAGATCGTTAGAAAATCTAGGCATCATCATTAAGAATATCACACTTACCCGTAACATTTCTTCCTCTTCGGACGAGTTGCTGAGGCACTTGGTCTTCCACTTATCGCGGTCTTTCGATACAGTCTCGAGGCGCACTCTGAGCTTCTCCACATCCGTCTCCAATGTGGCGGCACGCTCTTTCGCTGCAGCCGTAGTCGAATCTTTGGATTTCGCTAAGCTAGATAATTCGGCAACCTGTTGCTTCAGTGCCTCGAAACGACGTAATACTTCGCTGCTAATCGCCTCGTGCTTCCTGGACTCCGCAATGATGGAAGCATTCGTCTGCTTCAGATCGGAAAGTTGCTTGTCCAAGTTGGTAACGAGTGTGCGGTTGTTCGCTTCGACTTCCTTGAGTTGTGTGATGATCTCGGAGCTTTTGCTATTCTGAGTGCGCATCTTCTGGATCGCCTCGGCCTTGATGTCTCCGTCTTTACGCGCCGTGAAGTATTTTTGATCGGCTTTGCTCTTCTCAGCAATGGCAAGGGATATGCGCTCCTCCACCGCGACTTGATCCATTACTTTCTTGTGTGCAAGAGCCTGGAATCTCCTCACTGCACTCGTCATACCCGGTAGCTCGCTTTCGATCAAGTCGTAGTCCTTCGCTAGCTTCTTGTACTTTTCTCGCAGTTCCTCGAGGGGGAGTGCATCTATATCCGGCCGTTCCGTCATGTCGACGTCTTCGCTGGGTGTCAGTCGTCGTACCTCCGATTCTAAGTCCTTGATACGGCCCTCATTGGCGGTCACGAGTTCCTTCATATGCTCTAAAGCTAGTCTCTCCTGCTCTTTGCTCGTCTTGAGCATAGTCACATCTGCGTGAAGCTCGTCTCTCGCAGATCTGATTCGTACAAGATTGGTATCCGCTTGCTGGAGTTGCTCTTCTAGCTCGGCAATCATGACTTGAGCTTCGCTTTCGACTTTTCGACGGCTCAATTCGCGCTCGGCCTCCAATTTCTCAGCTACCGCTCTGAGATTCTTGTTGTCGGCTTCTAGGCTATTATTCTTCTTGACAAGGTCCTCCATGTGATTCTTGAATATCTTGAAAACTTCCGTACGAGAGTAGTCCTCGTCGGTTAGGTTTGTCAGTCGTGTCTGTACGGAAGTAAGTTCCTCCTGCAGACTCTTATTTTGCGCCAGCGCGGACTCGAGCTGTCCCTTCTGTTTCTCTACAACAGCATTGGCCTCGCGAAGAGCCAGTTGCAATGACTCGTTATTCGGACTGGTCTCGTCTATGTCCATGCCATTCTCCTGGTCAGCGCCGGTTCCAGATCGAGTGGATACGTGGTTATGTGCTTGTTGTTCAAGTTTCTGAACTTGAGTACTTCTGGCACGATCTAGTCTTCTCTCAGCTTTCATGTATCGCAGCGTGGCTATGTTTAGTTGCTCCGAAATGCTGGCTTTGTCGGCTGTGAGACGGTCGAGCTTGACGAGGAATTCTTTCTGCTGGGCCAGAAGCGCATTCACCTGTTTCTCTAAGGTAGTAATATCGGGCGCGACCTGGCCACGGCTTGCACTAAGACGATCAAGTATTACATCAACCATTTTCTTGATAGACAAGCCCTTTTCGCTTAGATGTGACTCAAATTCCTCGAGGTCTTTGAAATTGATGTGTGTCGGGAACAATAGTTTGCCTAGGTATAGTCTTAGTAGGCTGTAGGTCTCAATATTTCAAGGCTTCTTACCGTCAGATCCTAGTTGGAAAGGCACCTTGCCCTCCACCAACAGTTCGATCTCTTGCAATAGCTAAGACGAGCGTCAGCATTTTCATATCAGTGTTGCGTATGTTGGACCTTATATACCTGCAGCCACCAATTGTCGATAATTCGGAGGTGATCATCGTGGTATGCACAATGCTTCTTGGCTTCCTCGAGCAGCGTCTCTAATGTAGTTTTCTCGCGTTTGTACTCGAGCATTTGTCGGTAGATAGCATCCTTCTGATAATCCTAGCCAATCCACATCTGTCAGCGACTCCATTTCCTTTGTATGCATCATATTGATTGGGTGCGAATATACGTGATGACGATGTAACTCGGGTCAGGCTGCATAGTAAAGCGCGGGAGGATATTAGATTGAGGGAGGGTTGATTTGCAACGCTGATGATAGCAGAGCCGCGCATCAGTACTGAAATGGTGAGTAGAATGTCCCGATGGCGACTTGAAACAAAGGCTACAAGGTCTCGTGCTAGGGCTCAGCCGTCCAATGCCGGCGGTGACGACGTGTTGAAGGGCGCAATTCGACAAATGATATAGTTTGGCAAGGAAAAGATGTCGCGATAGTAGACTTACCTCGATCCAGGCTTCCTCCTTCACATCGTCGTCTTTGGATTTGCTACCGCCATTTACAGCCTGTCGTTTACTGGGAGGGGCGATGTCATCAGTGCTGCTGATAGCAGGACGCTTGCGGTCCTCCATCTTGACGTGAGTCGACAGAGGCACAGTTGTGGGCGAGGTAGACAGAGGCATCAGAAGCAAAAGGAGAATGCGATGGGTATAGAGTAAACGTGTTGTTGGGCAAACGAGAGGGTGGATTTGTAGAGCGAGCGGATCGGCGAAAAGGAGGTCGTATGAAGGAAGGGAAGGTGAGGATGCGTCAGATAAAAAGGGTATTGGAAAAGATATTTTTGCCTTGGTCGGTCAAAGACAGCAATCCGATTTTAGGGACAGACAACCCTCCGGCATCGATTAAGGCAAAGCAGTCTTAAGGGAAGAGAGGAGAAGGTTGAAGGGCCGGGCTCCAGGAGATTGTTGAACGAAAAATCGAAGTTGAAATCCAGAAAAAGGCACTAATCTAGATTAGGACGGGTACGACGGGCAAGGACGAGGCGTCAGGGCGTGCATTCACTGTTTCGCTATCAGTACCAAGGTACCTAACCTTTTGCCGGGGGTTGATTAAGAATCCTAATGCTTTAAAGAACGTGGCCTGTGCTCGATTTTCTTTTTTGGAGTGCATGCGGGTTCAACTTCAGCAGGTGCAACTTCAGCAGGTGCAACTTCAGCAGGTGCAAGTGCTGCTGCTTAATGTATCTCGTATCGTTATGTACCTAGAAATAGGTGCAGCGATTGGCGCAGGTACTTAAAGCCTCCATTGTTGACTCATCCCCAAATTCCTGCAGCACAGGCAAGTACCTATCAGTTTTCCCAATCTACTAATTTATCCCACCACCCCACCTAGTCTTGATTTCCCGTCGCCCACCAAAGTCCTATACTTTTTTTTTCTCCTACGGATTGTTTGATTGTTTACGAAATATTTCACAGAAATATCAATTCCGTCTGAGACAAGGTATCTAACTAGATGGTTATCGCTAGTTAGCAGGGAAATGAACAAAACCAACCCTTGCACATAGCAACTGTAGGCGCCCGTAGCCATGAGTTCTATGCTCAAGAAGAAGGGGGGCTTGTCCTTCAAGCCGAAACCGAAAGCCGTTCCTCGTCGCCCAGGTGCTGCCTCATCGTCGCAAGCCCCTGCGACCGAGGATTCATCGCAAGCGTCCACTCCAGCACCCACAATCGCTTCTCCCGCCGCTCCTGCCGCTCCCCCGGCTGAGTCATTTAACAATGACGCCGGTGCAGCAGCAAAGGAGATCCAGAAAGAAATCTCTAAAGAGGCACCTCAAGTAGTGACAACAGAGTCATCGGCACAGGACGAACCGGTTACCACGATACAACCTACAACTGAACTAGCGACAGCCTCAACAACCGAGTCTCCAGCTGTCAACGAGTCTCCCCGACAGGAACCATCAGCACCGGTCTCGGCTTCTACCGAAAGAGTTGCTCGATCGATATCACCCGAGCAAACACCCCCTACTACAATCCCGCCGTCGGCTGGGCGAACCGCACAACCTACACCAGCTCCAGAGGCCTCGGCACTGGCAAGTCCACCGGCTACTATTATTCGCCCCTCTGCCGCCGCGAACTTCCCGACGCCGGAACCTTCTATCCAAGGACAAGATAGGGCCGCACCACCCACTGCACCTCCGTCTCCCGTCCGTGTGTCCGATACCATTGCTGTTTCTGCGCCTGTTGACGAGCCTCCTGCCCCTGCTCCGAAGAAGAAAAGAGCACCACGCAAACGTACGTCCACAGCCAATGGCACTACCGAAGATGGAGCTCCTGCGCCAAAGAAGAGGCGTGCACCGCGCAAGAAGGCTACCACAGAGCGCGACGAGACAGCACCCGCGGCAACCGAAGAAGGAACGCCGTCTACAAACAAACGCCGCCGACGCTCTCCCACTCCCGAGGATCCCGAGACCTTGACAGTCGACCACGGCACGATGAAAATGGCCGAACTGACTCAGGATCTGGGAATTGGAAAACGGTTCAAGCATGCAGATGCTATCGCGGAGCGTCAGCGCGAGGCACGTGAGCGGTACCGCCTGAAGAAGCTCGAGAAGCAGAAACGACTCTTGGGACTTCTTCCGGACGAAGATTCCGCGTCTCGCGCGGGCACGCCGGCGGAAGGGGAGGAGAACGGAAGGGATTCTGCTATTGCACGGGCCATGGAGCTCGGCGCTTCGGCCACAGCGGATGCAGGACACACTGTTGGTTACGAGGTTATCGACGGCCAGATTATCATCAATCAGCAGTCACTCGTGGTGGACCGACACGCCGCTCATCGAGATATGTCGACGCTGGAGACCGTCGAGGAGGACGAGTTCTCCCACGTCACCACCTGCGTGTCGTTCCGACGAGAGAGTCGCAAGACGGGTCCGAATCATTGGACCGAAGAAGAGACGGTGAGTAAACGAACGCCCTTGGTAAATATTTGAGGTATTGGTTATTAACAAATCTTCACAGGAGAAGTTTTACCGTCTGCTCGGCATGTTCGGGACGGACTTCGAGACGATCGCGAGCATGTTTCCGGAGAAGACGCGGCGCGCCGTCAAACTCAAGTTTAACCGGGAGGAGAACCTGCGTCCGAACCGTATCGACGCCACCGTCATGGTGCGCGGCGAGAAGAAGGTCGACATCGACCTCGAGGAGTATAAGTCCCACCAGCGGGAGTGGCAGACTAGTGATAAAATCATGGCCGAGCATGCAGAGTTGGTGAAAGAGCACGATGAGGATATTCGCCGGCTCAGGGAGGAGAGACGCGCCGCGGGTCTTTTGGATGATGACGAGGATGAGCAGCACCAGCAGCAACAGTCCAATGGCCAGGATGGCAAAGATGGTGAAGGTGATGGTAATGGTAATGGTAATGGTGACCAGGATCAGGGGCGTGAGGGTGAGGGTGAAGAGGTCGCCGTCGCCCCTGCGAACAATGAAGTGGCCGTTTCTGCCTAGATCTAATAGATCTCATAGGCACCCTCCCGCAAGCTTGTTTTTATTGATACCCCGTTTCCTTAGCTTGCGTGAGTGGTTGTCTGGGAGGGTAGATGGCACCAAAATTCACAAGTTACGTTGTGAGAGAAGTTCAGGGGAATTAGGGGTTAGGGGTTAGTGACTACAGTGCAGATGCGGTGGTATTTCCATGGCATCCTCGAGCTATTGTCTTGGTACCTTTAGCATATGTATCCTAAAAAGAGAATTTTGTCAAAAAACGACAATAGGAAAGTGATTGTGGTGATCTTGTTGCTCATGTCACATATATATTTATAGCAAAAAAGTGTGTCCCTGAGCACATACAGACGTGTCTTCATAACATTCATTGAAAAAAAAATCAACCGGTGGAATTGAGAAGCTAAGCTACTCTGTACCTAATGAACCTAGGCCGCCTAGCTTTCTTTGCTATGTTTTTTCCCTCCTTTCCGCCCTGCAAAGCAGATCGCCGTGAACTCAGGTCGTGCTCTCCACGTCTCATGAAAGAGCAGAAGGAGGGAGGGGATTGTGGGAGAATCTTTGCCTATGTGTAGACATCTACGAAGAGAGTCTTTCCAGGGGTTACCGCCGCATGAGAATGATGCAGCAGAGTCCGAAATAGCCATTAACAGGAAAGGATATTAAGAACGAAGCGTGCCAGATGTGAATATCATAAAGGCCGTAGCTTCATTGAAGTCGTGAATGTATGGCTTGGAAGGATAGACATTCAGATCTGGAATCAGTTCTGCGGCGGCTCCTCGTCATCCGGCTGATCGAACAAGAAATTCGCGGCCAGCTCCTCGTTCTTGTCGCACGCGAAATATGCCTGGATTGCAGCATCTCGATCGAAACCAAGCCGACATAGCTAGAGTCATATTAGCTTCACGCATACCATATAATACAATGTTATTATAAAAAAGTACATACCCGCTCAATAGCGTCACGTTCTTCCTCAGTAACGGAGATCGTCTGCGCTCCAGGGGGCAGAGGCGCATCGTCATCGCCAGCCTCACCCAACAAGTTCAGGAACTGCTCAGGGTGCTGGGAGATAAGCTGCGCGAGCTGAGGGTTTCCAGCACCGAGCTGTTGAAGGATAGGCTCAAGCATCTGAGGTTGCTGTTGGACTACCTGTCGGAGCTGTTGGAACTGGGCATTGTTACGCAACCAGTCCAAGTTGCCGAGGGTCTGTCCACTAGCTCCAGCACTTGCGCCGGCGGCGGCAGCGGCAGCGGCAGCTGCTTGCGCACTTCCACCAGATGCTCCTCGGCTACCTCCACGCCCTTGTTGAGCAGCGAGGTCGAAAAGGTTAACACCGCCGTCACCTTCGCCCTCGATAGGCTGGGCAGCTGCAGCGCTAGCGGCGGGAGGTTGAGCAGGGGCTGCTTCGTTTTGGGGTTCCGGCTGGCGGGCGCTCTCGGGGATACCCTGTACGACATTGTTAAGCAGAGAGTAGTCGGAACTTTTCGTGGAGACTTACATTAAGAAGATACTCGACCGCACGATCTGGGTTGTAGAAGGCGGCGCGTAGGGCAGCCTCGATCTGAGATCGCTCAAATCCCATGGCCTCCATGTTAGCGATTACGCCGGCTCGAGCATCACCCATTGCCATGGAGTTATCAGTGCTAGCGGTACCAGCTGGCGCAGGGGACGGGGTCGCAGGCGGTGCAGCGGCAGGGGCCGACTGCTGAGCGGGTGCAGCCGGAGCAGCAGGCGTCGCGGCAGCAGATCGTGCGGGAGTCGCAGGGACGGCACTGGACGAGGACGCCGCCGCAGAAGCAGCTGCGGGAGTTGGCTTGGGCTACGGAATGTCAGAAGTCCGAAGATTTAAAAGCAAAACCGGATGTGACACATACCTTGCTCACCATGCAAACAATGTAGCCCTTCTCCTCGATCTTGTGGGCGGCAACAGTGTCTTCATCCTTGAGGATCTTGCCTGTGTCCAAATTAATATCTAGATACCCCGAGCATAGAATCTCATTTGAGAGACGCAGCGCATACCGGAATAGATTAGCTTCAAGAGCTTCGGATCCCATCCTTTATCCTCGGCGACTCGCGACTTCAATGTAGAGATCTTTAACCCAGTCAGAATAAATGCATATTGCAGGAGCTCGTTACCGGGTCTGTGTGGTAGATCGTCGGTAATCGGCGATGCTAGAATGACGACATACCAAGTCCGTGGGCTCGACGTCGAGAGTGAACTTCGCGTTGGAAAGCTCCTACAGTGCAGGTTGAGAGTCGTTAGCATATTAGGTCCACCGGGTATATCTGATAATGGAGGGGGAGGGGTATGAAGCTCAGATCTGGGGATCTAGAGTGGATGAGACGTCCGCGATATGTGCATACCTTGAAAGTGACCTTCATCTTGGTGGCGGGCAGCTATTCACAGCTGCGACTTGACGGCTCGAGACAAGTAGAAGAGAATAGATAGAAATAATGTAAAACTATCTGGGTCTTAAGGCCACGAGATAGTTGACTTTGCACGCGATACCGTAGAATGCTGTTATGTCCGGCACAAATGAAACAACCCGAGAGTTGGAAGCTGAAATTGTGGTGGCTTTGGTGGAAAGCGACGGGAGTGGAAGGTTTGATCACTTTCAATTTCAGGTAGCAGTTTATGATGTGTCGCGGGGCGGGCTGGCAGTGGCGGCGGCGGCTAGCGCTGCTTCGGTCTGCTTACCCTGAGGTACCAAATACTAGGAGCAACTTTTCTGTGATGTTCTGTATATGGCACTTTACATAAGTAAAATGCGGGGTCTGCTGGTGGGGTTAACGGGTGTCAACAGCCACAAATTTAAAGGGTCGGAGGGTACGAACCACCTGAGCAAACCACCTGAGCTTCGTTAGGTAATGCTGTGCATCCGAACTATGTCGAAGACTATCCGAATGATATAGCAAGTTCGATTGGTTTGTTGCTCATTAAGCCTCTAAGGCAGTCTTCCTATTCACTTATTTGAGGTAGGCAAAGATGTTTGTCCTGCTCGAATATCAATGACTCCTTGGGAACCAATATCCTACATGTTAGGACATGTCATTTTCAGGTCAATTCTTTCTTCCTTTTTTGTGATCTTTCTATACAAAACTTTGTCACTGTGTGGTCAGGTAGTCACGGCCTCTAGGTAAGGATCTCACAGAATCAAGAATATTCACATACCTCTCCTTCGAAGGCCCAAACCAAATCAAGCAGAGCAATGCAGACTCATCTAGAATCACTTCACTACTGACGAGCAGGTTCTTAGCTTTATTAATTTATTTCATTTCGATCCAGGTACTATCTCCTACTTCCCTCGTATTCATAGGAAGAGAATGTCACGACCCCTTTTTTCCGGGATCTAGAATGTAGTAGTTCAACGCCGCGCTAAATAACAGTGGTATCTTCCAAGGCACCCCCAAACCCAGTCCCCTTCCAAAGACATCCCAAGACGACAGCAGTAATATCTGACGTACCCCAAGAAAATAATTACGTATCATATTCATCATCATTTCGTGCCGCCTCGTTCAAGGAGTGGTACCCCGGATTTCATATGTGGGCTCCCGTTCCCGCGGCCATTTAACCGGATCAGATCGGTCAGCTCAAGCTTAGCTTTGAACCGCCGTTCAGAATCCAATCAGGGATCGGAGGGGTCATCTTCCTCTCACCGGCCAGCTCCTCCGCTCGAAGGCGGTCTGGGTTGGGGCTAGGGCTTTTCCGGAAGCTATCATAGCTTCCTTGGCGACTTAGATTGCCTGGTCCGGTGGGAAGACTGCCGCTCCGCATCCGAGTAAGAGACTTTTCCGAGATAGTCTGGCCCGCGTTCGGCGCGGCGACGACCATTGTTCCCGGAGTAGCCGCCGGTGGCGGAACCGGAGAGTCGGATCGGAATAGGGGATGAATATGTAGCTCGCCTGATGTCGATTGCGGCGTCAAGCTACGTTCGTGGTGGGGTCTAGGGAGGGGACTATAGCTTCGGCTTCGACGATTCCGCTTAGGGGGTTCAAGGTCTAGAGGGCAGCCGGGACTCGGGCTTCTACTCGTTGTTGGGCTTGCGGGGATGGTCTCCAAAAAGCGAGAACGGATGGGCGGGCTTGTTTCAACAACAATCTGCCGATTTTGAGGGTCGACTGATGAAGTGTCCCAGGAATCGAAGCCATCCTCTGTCACGCTCGACCGTTCTCGGTAACCATTCGAGTCGATCGATGCAGGGCGTCGTCCAGTCCTGGAGCCAGAAGACAGCAGCCCAGTCTTAGATGGCGAGGGACGTACCGTATGGGAAAGGGAGGTGCGGATGGAGCTCATGGTCTCGGCCATTGAACGGCCGCCACTTGAGCCGGGTGGAGTCGGATAATCCGCCAGTGTCCGTGCCTTCGTCTTGGTTGAGGCCAGACTAGTTTGGGTCGTCGCAGGTGCTGTTCGCGAGTAAGGGATGGATTTGACATGTATCGGCGGCGAGCGGGGACCATCTTCATTAGTATGAAGAGACAGGGCCTGTTCCGAATCGGGCATTCGGTGAACAACAAAATAGACGACGATAAAGATAAGTTGTCCGACGAAGGCGCAAACGAGTGCAATAGCAGACCCGATCAGAAAATTCGCTGATGGAATCTGGAAAAGTGTTTCCGGTAGGTCGGTTTGGCCCATCAAGACTAACATCACGACGGATGCTACAGATGCCACTATACTCGAAACAAGCCCCAACGCAAACCAAACACCATTGGATTTAGACTTCCTCTTGCCAAAATCCGCAACCTGCCCAAAACAATTCGCGAGGAGTATGACAAGCATGATGAGCACCACTGCCTGGCATGCTGATGCGACGGCGGCGGCGACTTTGACCGGGGCGGTCAGCGTCCAAAGTCCTTGAGCGATGATAGCTTCGAGAGCTACTATTGCAGCTGTCGCTAGTAAGGCAACGACACCCAGCGCGGCGCTGAGAAGACGAAACCTCGCCATATCGATGTTAAGATTAATAATAAGATTATAGCAGATCAGCAGAGATGAATCTCAGTCTATCGCAGCAGTGTAGCTGAACGACAGCCAAACCACTCTCGATTGCTTGAGATGAATTAGAAAATATGCGTGTGGAAACACTCAGTTTCCGTATGTCGGTTAGGGGCAGCAATGCCCACTACCGTCCAGAGACGCTCCCAGCAGTAATTATAACCCTGCTGTAAAGACTGCCTCTCGCCAAGAGAGATGGTGTTTTAGGATTATTGTTGGTGGAGACCTGACTTAAGTTTGCCTCTTTTGATGAGGCTTGCGGCACCCGGAGTGAAGAGTGTACGCGGAAAGTCGGTCCCGGAGGTAGACGCTAGAGCGAAGGCAATGGGGACGGGCCGCTGCGGGAAATATAGTGGGAAGTATCCAAGACAAAGAGATTGGCGGTCTGAGCAGTCGATAGCCGTGGCCGCGCGGTGTTGGTAGAAGCGAGATGCAGCTGGCCAACCGGGTTATACATGAGGTGATTATGTTCCGGAAGAGTGCAGAATCTCTCTATCTCCTCTCTTTGAACACAACAGGTCTTAATTGCCGGGCTAGTTAAAGCAAAGCAAGACCAAAGGGTCGGAAACGAGCAAACGAATGACGGGCTTTTGGGGCCGGTGATATGAGTGTATGTATAAGCGAGGGAAGAAAAATAAAATGAATGGAGATGACCGTCAGTGAGGTGTGGGCCGCTAATACCGGCCACACCTTGTTTCTAAAAACGAAGGTAGGAAAATGAACAGTAGTATGTTCCCCAGGTACGAAGGGGAAGATAGGATCAGATAGAAGAATGGGAGGGTCAAGAAAATGGCCGGAGGTGAAGGTCGCCTTGTTTGCTTGGATTTCGGCGGGCCACTCAGGATAAAAGTAGAGGAGCGGATGGACGCGTCCTGAGGAGTTTGTCGCGTGTTGGTGTGTGGTGTAGGTGGTATTGGATGGATGCGCACACAACATACAATAGACACACGAACCCTTGTCGCTTCTCCCGTCCTGGGATTATTTTTTTCTATGCAGGCCTTTTTGGGGTGGGCAGGGGTATGCAGGTACGGCAGCGTATCATCAACGCGCACCCGGGAGAGGACCCCGTCGTTATTTTGCCCCTCCTTTTTCTTTTCAATGGCTGATATCGTCCAGCGGTAGGAATCGGCCGTTGGACAAGCAGGCCGATAGGATGATAGGATTGGATAAGGCTTGCTGGTTGGGCTGGATCACACCAATATGATATGCAGCCCCGTGGATCGATCTTCCTCTGCCCTGTTCCCTGCTCTGATGTTCTGATCCGCCCCCAATCGCAACCCTTCTTCTTGGTTGATGTTCTTTTTTTTTTCTTGTCCACCGTTTGGTCTTCAAGCCTCAAATCCCCCTCGAATTTATCCCCTTTTGACCTTGTCTTGTTTCCCACGCTCGACCCAGCTTGAAACTAGGTTACCGCTATGACAGGTTCGACTGAAACCTTTTCCTGCCCTTGTCTATGTCGGCGGGATTGCTGAATTGGGTGACCTGAGCGAAATGTTGCTAGTATGCAAGACTTGATGCGACTTGGCTCTTGTAAGTTGTCTGTGATGTCGTGATGGGGAAGAAAAAAGAGCGCAGTTACACCGTTGCCGAAAAACGAACGAATGAATGGTTATTGCTCAGCCAGCTCACTTCGATCAATGTCGAAGGATTGTAAGAATTGAAACGAAGGAAGATGAAGAAGTAAGCCTTTGTCAGACTCTCTACCAGAGGTTTCACAGAAAAGAAAGTGAGAAGTTTGATCAGACAACAAATCTGGAAGCAAAAGAAGAAATTCGTTCGTCGGCTTATTATTATTGTTGTTATTATCGTTGCTACTTCAATATTCGACTAGGACTTGGACCTTTTCCAATTTGGCTAGGAAAGACTCCGGAAGCATGGGGTTTGATGGAGATGGGTCCGTGAGAAATCCACTGGTTGGCGTGGCCCAGCGGAGCTTGCTCATCTACATGGTAAGAGCCTTGAGCCTCCTAGGTTAGAGGTAGAGACGGTTTCTCAACTCCGCCTCCTTGCGCACCTAGTGTGCATCACGATCGTGCAGCAATCTGCTGTATTTCCATGCCAGGGACGTCGATGTTTGCTACTGCAGCTCTTCGTTGACGTACTCTTGACTTCATCTTCATTCCAGCGGTCCAGCGGCACTTGTTACGTATTAGCACATAACGGGCTCGAGCGAACCGGGGCTGCTCATCTCAGAATAATGACGCCCAGCTTATCCCTCAACTCTTACAATACATAATAGCAATATTATGATTATTATCAACCCACCAACCCACCCCGGTAGGTAAGAAGAAAATTTTTCCTTTTATGACTGTATTACGACCATATTGACAAGTTTTGGCTTTCTCATGTTCCAACTGACTATAATTACAATGATATGGAAAATGTGCAAAAATACATACAGGAGAAGCTTATTCTTGGTCAAGCACTTACCCCTAATTGCGGACGAGGCTTGAGAGTTCAATATTCAATGCAGCTGCAGCACCACATCATGAAGATAATAGGGTGAGTTTATTAATAGAGGGCACATATACCCCAAGTACGTAAGTCGAAAGGGGCCCAAGAGTCCTGACGATCTCCATTACTGTCTCAGCCCCAGGGAGACACCATAATAACCTCCGATGCGAGACATTCTGCCAATCGGCTTCTAGATCATTGCCCTTCACAGAGGCCAGGCTGGCAGGGTCAGCCTGGCCTAGCGCAGCCCGGATATCTCACCGCTAAAAGGTTTAGCCTCAAGAAAAAGCATCTCGACCCTTCATCAACTTCCTCGTGGAAGATGCCGTCGGCTTATTGAGGTTGATTAGATATATGCTGGGCATTATGCTTTACCCCTAATGAGCCCTCTACTTACCGGCGGTCTATTGGTACAGAAGCCTTCTGAGAGAACCTACTTAGACAGGCATCCATGTCCAGCGTAAAGCCACCTACCTCCTCGTGGCTCGGTTCTAGAAACTAAGGATCATCCGTGGTACAGGCGGCGCCGTCTAGTGTCTTCATCTCGTCGGCTTGCCGGTAGGGCGTCTCTGCCGGAATCACAAGCTAGCACAGCATACTATATTCCCATACCCACCGAGCCGACGAGAGAAGATCTACCAAACGCCGAGACACAGGCATTGTTCTTGCGGATGTTGGTGCGGCTTAGCCGTCTAGTGAAGGCCAAGGCGTCGGAAGATAACGTTGAGAAGCTATCGTCAGCCACTGTGCTCCCTCGGCTGGGGTTCCCGAATTCTTGTGCAAGAGGCATTGGAAATCCTCAGGCGCTGATTCGATTCCCAACGAGACACGAATGACGGCATCTGTGCGACTTGGTGCTGGTGCGACTCAGCTGTCTTCTTCATCGTCAAGGAATACCCCCCGAGGCTCGCAGGTTCGTTCCGGATCGAAACGCAAGAGCTGAGGGGGGCAGAGCCGCAACGGGTTCCACATTGTGTATATTGCCTTGGACGCCCGTTCGGCCGCCGCAGAATCTGGAAAGTATCACAGCAGCCCCAATGCAGGCGATAACGTGCTACAGCAAGATTGTACCGAGGGAAAGGTTCTGTTGACGTCCGCTCCCACGCCCGCTCCGACCAGCACAGCCAAGTTTTATAAGAGCCGGTGGTGCAAGATGGGCCCTAAGACAACTTATGTGTAAGAGAGGAACCACTTGGAGTGACCGCCGGAAACTCCATCTTCTTCACTGAATACCTATTCTCACGATCTAATATGATTCTGAGCCTTTTCATGCGGGAGTTTACGTCACCGTCCGCCTAGAGGTGATTTCGTGAACACGAGCTCAGGTGTAAAAGCCACGTCGATTTGGCGAGATCCACCGCAATTTCGCTTTTTGACGTTCTTTCTCCGCAACGCTAGGGACTTTGATGGCCCATCAGCTAAGATGGCGATATTTCCGCCGAACGGGCGACATGCATGCGTTAGCGGCATGCCGCAGGAAAGTTCCGCGGTATCACATAGGGAGTCTGTGTCCAAGTTGACGCACTCGTTCATGATGAAGCTGATTAACTGATTATGCGATGACAAGCTTTTCCACATGTCAGATTATCCTAAAGTGGCCGAGTGGCAAACAAGTACTGACAGTTTCATGACTTAAGACCGTACTCCGGGAATCACTGGTTAATCAATCTCAACTTAAGCTTAAACAGCGAATTGCTAATCGGTACCGAGTTTCTGCACGTTGGAACCCCTTCTCTCCCCTCCCTTTTTTCACCTGCCGAACCAAAATTAGGGCCCGGGACCGTGGCTACGCTCGACGCGGCCACGTTTCTCCATCGTTTTGTCAAATTTCCGAAGAGGTCCGCCATCTCTCTCACCGGCTGACCGATCAAATCAGCTATCCAGCTAACCTAGCTCGCCTAGCTCCTATTGTTAGGCAAGCCAGGGCCTAGGGCTGCAGGGTTCATCGAGCCTCCGATCCCTCCCAAGCGGCATATTTTTGGGGTTCTTGTGTCCCTGATTGGCTGCCTTCAAAATCCACGTTCCTGAACCAAGAGCAGAACCCAGCTAGCCAACTACAGCTAGGACTTGGTGGGATGGAAAGAAAAGAAAGGCAGATCCCGCAGCCCGCCGTAACGACGCTGTGCGACCTCACCGACCAAGATAAAATGTGATAGATCTCGTCTAACTCCGCAAATAGTTCCTTGCAGCAGCAGGACCGCAGGATCGAAGGGCTGGCTTGGGATCCGGTTTCATGCTATGTATGTGTACTACACAACCTTAGGGTGGCTAGCTGTTCGTGGTTTGTCATTCATTCGCTGACTTTACGTAGTCTACCATGGAAGTAAATAAAAACAAAGGAGATCATGTATCACTCGCTTAGTAGATGGATTTTTCTGCATCTTATATGAGTAAGCCATGCCATCTCAGCGTCGCAGTATGTAGCTGGAGCCTGTGTCATGTTGCACCTATTGATGGCGTACCGTCGCAATAACATAATCAGGGACATATATACTCAAACCACGCTACAAGTCAGTCTGGGAGACGAGAAATTGCAGACTGGAATACCCCTTTTTGGTTTGTTGAAGTCTATGGCCTAAGATCGCTAAGCACTAAGTAGAAGACCTATACACACTTCTGCGAACTTCCAGTCATTAGATCCTCCCTAGTGACACTTTTCTTCCACCCATTTCCCTCGCTAAAGACTTAGGTTTGTTTTTGTTTTTTGTTTTTGTTTTGTTTTTACAAATTTCGGCGGTTGCTCTCGGTTATGAGCATTTCAATCCGCTCCAGCGCATTACACATTATATCCTTAATGCCCTCGAGAGACACTTCAGGTGCACCGCCTAGAGCATCTTGTCGCTGTATATCAGATGGTAGGCTGCCGCCAGATGTCGACCGAGGTTGCCTCCTCACATAGTTGCGGACTGCGTTCGGGTTCGAACTCCCACGAGTTGAGTTCATAGGGATGAGACTCGTGGCGGGAGGAGTAGTGGGACTATCCAGAAGCGTCGCCGTCGCATGAATTCGTGTTTTGGCGTCTGGTATCATCGGTCAGAAGCTATCGCCTAAACTCAGGGGGTAGTATGGAAGGGACAAAGGAGACAATACGCACGTGGTCGATGAGAACATCTACTGCCGCTGTTGTTATAATGGCAGCCAACGCAGGCGCCATTGAGGTAGCCAGGCAGGACGATGCAGTAGGTAAAGACTGTCTTGTTTGCCTTGCAGTGCACACATGCATGCTCCGGAGGTAGGACAATGCCGCACATGGCCGCATAGGCAGCTGGAAGTTGTCAGAGAGGATATATCTATCGTGGGGCCATCGGGATCTTACCTTCGTGGTTCGGCCCCGGCAGGGTGATTGCAATGTCCCGGTAGCGGCAGACGGAGTTCTTGAAGTAGGTGTTGACCGCGAGCTGCCACTTGACCTTGACCTATTATCGGCACCGTTAACAATGTCCTTGTGGAATAGTATGCATGCATGCATGATGGGACTCAGTAGAACAGGTATCGGCCATACATTTGGGTCACTCAACATCGCCGCAATAGCGTTGGTTGCTCGCTTATCCCTGAGCCGGGCCAGCACCCAGATGCTGAATGCCTCTAGGTCCCCGGTGAAGTCTAGATCCGGCTTGTCGAGGTCCTGGCCAAGAACCCCGAGCTCCTCGGGCGGGTCGAAGCGTTCTGGGAAGTAATCCTTTTCGGTCGGATCTTGGTCCAGCGTCTTCACCCACTCCCAATCGAGGCCCTGGTTACCACTCGAAGGACCGGCAGGACTAGAGGTGGGCGTGGAATAGTTCGACTTAGGGGTGCGCGAATTGGACTTGTCTGTCTTCTTCATAGTAGAGTTAATATTCAGGGTCAATGTCAATCTTAATCCGGGGCAATTTACCTTTGGAGTCGTCGGATTTTTCGTATTTGTTAGCCTTCTCTTTCTATTCTTCAAGACCATGGGCTCATCGTCCGAGCTCAAGAGACCCTCGAAGAACTCTCGCTTTCTCGAGCGACAGTTCTTCGTTTTAGGCATAGTAGTGACCTATTAGAGGTAGGTAGGGGGGCTATTGGTCTTGTGCGAAGTGACCTTACTGGTCGATTCCAATGAAACGGGGACGAAAATGGACACCGAAGAGTCACGGAGACCAGTACCATAGGTATGAACTGGAAGGGCTATTAATGCAGCTAGGTACGGGACAGGGCAGTCACGTGGTGCCGCGATGATCTCGCGGCCCTGCCTGGCGCGGGTGGACTATTCTGGTAGACATGTAGGCAGCTAAATGTTGCAAACGCGCTGTGATAGGGCTTCGGTGCTGCGAATTGAAACTCGACCGGGTTGCGAGGCTTGTAAGGCTTGCAGCTTGCAGTGTCTTATGTCGATAACCGCCAGTGACTCCTACCATACCTGGTAGCTTTTTAGGCAGACGTCAAGTTAGCCCGTCGAGCTGAAACATAAACTCCCAAGTTATGCTTTTTCATATTTTCGAAATAGGTTGCGTCGGTGTAGAAGAGGTGATTCAACACATAATAATGCTTGTATTCCGTTGCCAAGAACTATGACAGGTACCTTGATGGTTTGTTGTAACACAGATTAGCGATACATTGAAGGCAGTTCCGTCTCTGAGTCTTCGCATCTCAGGCTAGTTGACGCGGGGAGAGGAAACGGAGGAAGCCGGAATATGGTCATATTCTTCAGCCGGCCAATAACCACTGCGTCTCTCCTGTCTAGCGACCTAGTTGGAATAAGGTCAATCATCATCGCTACGTTGTTCCTGTAGTTAACCGATTGAAGCCTAGAGAGTTGGTTACACTTGTGTATGTATTGGTCTTCATTAGGTAGTCGAGCATTACACGAAGGCAAAATCCTATTCTCACATAACTTCTTAATGAAGAGACTTTATCCCTTTCTCAAATGAAGCTTAGATTGGCAATAGGCTGCGCATAGAATGAGTTTGCTTAGAGTCTAGACTTGCACAAGAACTCGCCGGTTTCCTCCAAGTCGGAGCCAGCAATCGGCATTAGCATGAATACCTAGGTAGGTATTTATTCATAAGACCTACGTACATAGCTAGCTATCAGTATCTGACTTTCTTACCTCGGCAATACATCGACTAATTACCTATAGTCATATCAGTTGTTAACAACGTTAACATACGACCTCTATAGATATCACGATATCAAAAAGATTAAGACGGGAGTCAGCTATCGTGAAGCTGAGCGATGTCGGGAAACCCGATAAGTGTGGGTACGGCCCTCGAAAGACCGGGCTGAGGCGATATGGCGAGATGACGATATGAGGCGATATCGCATGGACCTTCCAAATTGCGCAACCGCTAACGAGATAGCTTCACCTGGAGCCGGGAGATCTGCTCACAAGCTCACTCGGTGAGAAGGACCCGGACTGGGCGGATATCGTCAACTCCCCACAAGGTCGTCGAGCCGTTGAGCCGTTGTACGATAGCAGAATAGTGCGGGACAATAACGAGCAAGTGCTGCTGCGGGTTGCTGTAGGGTAGTGCAGGTTAGTACAATGCGAGTTAGACCGTCTGAATCGTATCCAGTGTAAGTTTACGTAATAGCCGCATTCCCCAATCAGACGTGCCGACTGGGACCCCGCAAAAGCTTGGTTTCTGGGTCCTTGGGTCCTTGGGCTCTCGCTTAGGTTTTGCTGGGTATCGCTGCTGCTGATGGCATTGCCCCGCCATCGAATTGATAAGCTCATAACGGAGCTTGGGTTTGTCCTTTATTAGGTGACAGGTCCCTTTTCTGTTTAGTCCCTCATGTTTCCCGCTCCTTTTTTCTTCTCTTGTTTGAAGTAGAAAATCCTAATAGAAGAGTCGAATTTGTAGAGACCGTTTTTCTCTTTCTCCTTTTCTCTATTTGCCTTACCTCGAGTGAGACCTGCGCCTGGTGTGATTCGTGTCCGGATAGCTTCGACGGGCATTGAGACAAAGAGATGGCAGCCCTTCGTCATGGAGCCGCTCTGCGGCCCCTCTCCTCTGCTTCTAAGCAAATCCCTAGAGTATCAGCCTCGAGATTGCCCTTCTCTCGCAATTTCACTGCCTCTAGCACAAGAATGGCGTCGAGCTTCCTCCCGGGCGAGCCTGAAGGCCCCTCAGTTAAAACAGAGATTCCGGGACCGGAGTCCAAGCAGTACATTGCCAAGCTGGACCAAGTATTCGACACCCGAAGCTTGAACATGCTTGCCGACTACACCAAGAGCGTCGGCAACTATATCATCGACCCAGATGGCAATGCTCTGCTAGATGTGTAAGTATATAGCGTCCCTTGAGCCATTGCCCCGCTTATTGGTGAGAGCTAACTCCTTCTCCCTCAGCTACGCTCAAATTGCCTCCATACCGGTTGGATACAACAACCCGGCCCTGAAGAAGGCTGCTGAGAGCCCCGAGATGGTGACCGCCATTATCAATAGGCCGGCGCTGGGCAACTTCCCCTCCCACGACTGGGCGGACATCCTCGAGACGGGTGTCCTGAAGGTAGCTCCCAAGGGACTCAACCAGGTCTTCACGGGCATGGCGGGCTCCGACGCGAACGAGACGGCCTTCAAAGCGGCCTTCATGTACCGGCGGCAGCGGGAGCGCGGCGGCCCCGCCGTCGAGTTTACCGAGGAGGAGCTCTCGTCGTCGATGCTGAACCAGACGCCCGGCGCGTCGGACCTGTCGATCCTGTCGTTCAAGTCGGCCTTCCACGGCCGCCTCTTCGGCACGCTCTCGACCACGCGCTCGAAGCCCATCCACAAGCTGGACATCCCCGCCTTCGACTGGCCGCACGCCACCTTCCCGCAGCTCAAGTACCCGCTCGCGGAGCACGAGGCCGAGAACGCGCAGGCCGAGGCCGACTCGCTCGCCGAGGTCGGAGGTTGATATCACAATACCAACAAATTCGAAAGCGAGGCCCAGAACGACTGAAAACAGGAACACGAACCTATCGGTG
>JAOXNQ010000009.1:2190608-2237868 GCA_028571165.1 Hypoxylon perforatum
TTTAATTAATTTAATTAATTTTAATTTAAATTATATAAATTATATAAATTAATTAAATTAAAAAATTTATAATTTATCCGTGATTAATTTTAAAATATCTTTACCTTTGGGCTTTTAAAATAATCTAAATTGTTAATTTATAATATATAATTAAAAACTCTAATACTATGATCCTCTTCTTGGTATGGGCAGCTTGGTTTGATATATCATTAGAGATGGTGACGATGGTATTGACTTGGCTTTTGCTGGCACATGGTCATAGATAAACGGGAGTGGAAAGAGAGGTAGATAAATCCAGTTTTGTCTTTGGCGCGTACTTATACACTCAATGTTTGTTTGGAAGAGATCAATAAGAGCGTAACATCGGATTATAATACCGATATATACGAATATAGAAGGCCATAATATATGTTAAGGGGTATCATAATTACCAGTTTATTCACGAGGCCATATTTCAGATTAAGAAGAGAAAAGTTGCCACATGTTAATATAAAATCAGCCTTGGGTACTGCACTTTTTGGCATTTCCTTACCTGCCCACTCCTCACCACACCATACATTAAATATCATTGCTTTATTGCAGGGACAATTTTGGAATCAACCATCAACTACCTCGAGAAGTCATTATCACCAAACCGTGCTCAACCGGGACGACACCCAACAAGTGCCTACATGCAGAGTGTAATGCACTTTTGGCTTACTAGAGTAGCACCTACTGCAGAGAACACCCACACATAACGAAAGACTGAATTGAAGCCTAAGCAGGGCAACGGCTTTGATCCAGACAAAAACCAGACAAAAACCAGACAAATTTCAGTCAACATCTCGCAAGAAGATCTAGAAAGAATAGTGGTCAAATGGAATCTCCATGGAGGATATGCAAGTTTCAACTCTGCGGGAAGCTACTTGCTGAAGGGGCTACCAAGTATTGTTCAACGCATGAGAAATTATCTTCTAAAGAGCGAAGAGCCGAACGTCAAAGGATTATCAGACAAGAAAAGAAAAGTACCGGTAAATGTCACATGCATTTATGCAACGATCGGGTGGCTAAAGGAAGCAAGCAATGGTGCCCGAACCACATAGATGAACAGATAGCCTTGTCCAGGGCATATGAAGTAAGAAGAAAGCAACGAAGAGAAGAAAGAAAGAATCAAGCCGATCACGCAGAATACACCGAAATAGCCCCTGGAGTCGGCCAGAGTTCACGGGATCATAGCTATATCGAAAACTCATCGAACCCGGGATACGGTCAAATCAAGCGGGAAAGTGAAAACAGCTCCCGGAGCCATGGCCATGGTTCCCGAGCTCACAGCCATGGTCCAGGGCGCCATGGTCACAACTCAGGGGAGCATAGCCACAGCGCCCGGAGCAACAAACGGAACTCACAACACGACGCCCCTTCAGTTTCCGTTTTCGGTATAGACGTCCATGGACATCAAGACAGCAAGGAGACGCATGACTATTTATTTAGTTATGGATCTTAGAGAAGGTCACTGGAGCCGCCACCTTAACGATTTTGATATTGAGGTGCATAGCGGCCCTCCTACCAGGGAGTGGGGGGAATATGAATATAGGAATGGGATTGACTTGGCTTTGGCTGGCACTTGGTCATGGATGTATTGGGGTCAGGAATAGGGAAATTGGATGAATCTAGTCTTATCTTTAAGGCGATAGCAGGCATACACATAATTACACTCTCTTAGCTTTTATTCAAAAGGGATTAATATGACCATGACACTAGTTAATCATGTCCGTCGTAATCATGAATAATAGTGCAATATTGGAGGTTATCATCCCATGGTGGCAAGCAAGTAGAGGCTGAGTTGCATTAATTAGGTGTAGAACCTGGAAACCTGGAAAACTAACATGCATGCCAAGGTATATCCTTTTACGTGACTTGGATTAGCAAAAGGGGACGGCGGCATCTTAATATAAATATCAGCTCAGGTCTGCTCCTCATATTGCTTTATTTCCTAGGGTTACATTACTACAGAATTACTTGTCGGAATTATTTTCAGCTACACCATTGATATATCGTCATCGAACTGTGGTCCTTTATAATGGAGCGACAGCAGCCTAGCCCCGCAAGACTCGCCTACAATAAACGGAAAAGAGATGAAAAAAATGCAAGGATCGCACAGAAACTATGCCAAGAAGACGGTTGTGGTAAACCTCTAGATAAAAAGAGCACAAGACAATGCACATATCACCTCAAAATAAACAGGGAATCTGCCGCCGGATATAGAAAACGAAATCGCAACAATAAGGACACCTCACATAACCATAGCTCTCGAAGCCATGCAAAAAGCTCACATGCCCCGAGCTCTAGCCAGAAATCACAACCCAAAGCCCCCAAGCTCGGCCAGGACACCCAGAAGCATGGTAGTACCTCCCAAGGTGACGACCAAAGCTCACCAGCACCCCTACATCCAGGATATATGGAAACAATCATGGGACACAGCTCACCACCACCCCTACATCCAGGATATATGGAAACAATCATGGGACACAGCTCGAACGCCCAGGAACATAGCCATAGCTCCCGGCATCACGCCAAGAGCTCCAGGGAGCATAGCTATATCGCATACCCACCGAACTACGGCGAGAGCTCACGGGACCCAGGATATTATCAAATCGCGCCGGAACGTGAACACACCTCTCAGGGCTATAACTATTACTCACGGGGACATGACCACGGTTCACGGGGTTACAGCGATGGTCTAGGACGCCACGGCAGCGATTCGGGTGGCCGTGGCCATAGCGCTCGGACCGACTATCGAAACGCATAAGACGATAACCTTCGGTTTCCATAGTTGGATTCGAATTCTATGAAGGCAGAAAGGAGGGACAGGACTATTTATTTACTTGAGCCTTAGAGAAGATCGTTAAAGCCGCAGCATTAGCCAATTTGATATTGAGATGCACAGCGGCTTTCTTACTAGGAGGTGGTGGGAAACAGGATGAGATTGACATGGAATGGTTTGGGCACTTGGTCGTGATCATACGGGATCTAAGGATGAGGAAAGATACTTCCTCTAGGATGTAATAGGTTTCTGAAGATATATTTATCTCTGTAACGTCGGAATTCTCTATACTAATATTAATATCACTTAATGGTAAACACTGATAAATGATACTATATTTTGACTGGGAACGGAAGTGTAATAGAGAAAAGGTGTTGAAGTCATGGTGTAAGTAAAATGGGGGGCATGTAGTTGGTTTATTTTGTGGAGCGCCCGTATCTAGCCCGATTCTGGTTGGTCCCCACAAACACGCTTCGACGCGTCAAGCTTCTCAATTCTTTCCCACCTCCTCCCTCCTCCACTAATTCGGCACCTATTATCCAAACCCCCCCCAATAACACATACCTTAGGTTTTTCTCAGCGATCAATTTATTATAATTACCGCGACATATACCATGCGATAACAGACCGATAATTCCTCAAGCAATCTTATTTCTCCATCAAAACTCCAATTGCGACCATCGTCTTTTCTACCGCAGCAATGCCGCGACCTAAAAGGACCCGCGTCGCGTCCGCTCGAACTACCACGAAAGCCGCACCTCCGACCGCTGCCGCGCCCGTACTTGCACCACTAGATGCGCCACCACCGGAAGAGCAACAACGAGCCAATGATGCCAGCTCGGATATCTACGACGTGAGCGATCGCGAAAAGGAAAAATCGAAGGAGAAACGAGAGTCCTTGCGCGGCGCGCGCTCTACTTCGCGCCCGCGGTCGGGGTCCAATCAAAAGACACATGCATTAGAGAAGGCGCGCCAGCGACGTGATTCCGCGATGGACCGGCTAGAAAATATAACGTCCACGTCGAGCGACCAGGTATCCGGGATGATCGAGCAGTCAGACAATTCAGTCGAGCTTGGGCGCAAAGTCACCGGAACCCCGCCGCCCAAGAGAATGACAGATCTGTCAGGGCTAGATTTAGACGATGAGATGTTCGATGACTTGAACACTACGTTCGACACCGCCGGCCCAGCAAGCGCGCAGCGATCTGCCAACACATCTTCCATTCACGCAAGCATATTCAAGCAACGTCCTCGCGCAGGAAGCTTTCTAGGTAGGGAAGATGGCTATATCCGACCAAGCAGTCGAGCAGGTCTTACGACGCCTGCATTTAGTTCACGCCTCGACATAGGCAAGTTTCAGAAGAGAAACCGAGAACCCAGTATTCTCGGCACTGCACAGAAGCCACGTGCCCAGAGAATGGAGCCGGAACCCGAACCGGACTCGGAGCCAGAGGACGAAGAAGACGGGGCGGTTGAGGGTGAAGATGGATTTGCTCCTGAAGCTGAATCAACTCCTCTAAAACGCTCTAAGAGGCGCTCTGAAGAGATTGAAGTCGATCGTACGCCGCCAGCGTCAACCAGTGCAAATCCCCGTAAGCGGAAGTCGGCGGAAGGTCATGAACAACGTTCCCGGTCTTCTCCATTCGAAGACAATGGGCCTGTTGATGACGCAGTTGTGCCGCAGACGCAGTCGGGTTCGGACCTTTCGTCCCTCCCATCAACACCACCGGGTCGAGCACAGAGTAGCAGGCCAGCAACACCTGTAATGGACGAACCTATAATGGACGAAGAGCTTTTAGCACCTCCCTTGAGCAGCAGCCCCTCTGCAGAAGACGAGGAGATTTGGCCGCCTATCCAATCGCTCGCGCGAGGTCGTGCAAGACGGGCACCCTCCGTGCTCCGAAGAACACCGGTCCGCAACGACGACGTCTCTGATATATCGTCCCCGCCATCGCTCACCTACTCGCCTAATTACCGCGAGCCATCTCCCGCGGTCAAGAAATCCAAGCGCAGACCTGCTTCCAAACAGGAAGCGAAGAAGGTCACGACTGCGGATCTTGCGGGGCTGCTGCCACGTCGACGCCGCAGAAACGCCGGAGCCGACGAAGATTCAGACGTGGAGGTGGACATCTCCGGCTTAGGAGACAACGATGATGAGCTGTCGCATCTCGACGTGCGCGCTCGCAGACGCCCAGCCTCCCGAGCTGGAAATTCTAGGAATCGCAGCGCGGCACAAAGGCCAACCTCTCGCGGCAAGGGCAAGCAACAGGCTCCCAGCTCTGCTAACAGGCGAGCTACGATAACGTACGGCCGCACGTCGGACAAGGAGAACCAAGGCGAAGAGGAAGACGAAGACGAAGCAGAGGAAGGCGGCGACAGCCCTAACCGCGAAGAGAACTTGGACGAGGAAAGCAGCCAGGACCTGTTGGCGAGGGTGGGCGAGGAGTTGAAGAATGCGGCGCGCAAATTTCAGGAGGTCGACAAGTGGGAACTGGACTACGAGGAGATGACACAAAGTAGTTCTCCACGCGATGCCCGATGAAATTTGTTCTTTTTTTTTTCTGCTTCTACATAGGGGACGAAGGTGTTCAAAAAGGGGGAGGGGGGAGGGGATAATGCATATTCATGATCATGACGTTTCCCGCGCGATCTTCAATTACTATTGATTTTGCTGGCGCACTAGGATTAGCTGCTGTGTTTCGCGCCTTGGGGAGGCTGCTAGGAAGGGGGTTGCATACTATCTAGTCGACATGATAGTTCGATACCTCGATAAATACCATCTATCTCGTTTGCTATCGCTTAAGACACTTTTTCTTGCGTAAAATTTGTATCCTTCCCCCTAAGTAACGCTCTGAAGAGTCAGGCTCTATTCTCGCCTTACGAACCCGTTTAACGCCAAACTTATGCAACTCGTTGATCTCGTAAACCACCTGGCCAATTAGGCCTACTATTATTCTTACACTTCTCCCAACTTAGATGTGTGTTTAGGTAGACTTCCTATCCATACGTAGCGGAGAGGTGAACAGCTTCCGCCTCGTCTTCTAAAACCCAGCGTCACGATTTAAACGAGACGCTTTCTAGTGTCTGTTCTACGATGGGGAGCAAGTCGGCCAGCTGATTCGCATCGCGCATCGCCACCGTAATGGCATCGGGCACCAATCCCATCATTAGGAGTTTCTACACGGCAACAGCCAGGTCAGCAAATCGTCTTTCCCTCCTTATTTCCAAGGGCGAGGTTCTTCGCCTCGGGAAAGGAAACGTAAAAGTCGAAATATTTATATATAAAAAAGAAAAAGAGGAAACAAAGGTAAGGGAGTAGAGGGAAGGAGAAAAATACCCTCTTAACATCCTCGAACCCCAACTCCCGGGCGGTGTACTCGCGGATGATCTCGTCGGCGGCGAAGTCGACGTAGACGCGGGTGTCGCGGACGCGGACGACGACGTTGTCGAGGCGCATGAAGAGGCGCGCCAGCAGCAGCATGCGGCGCTCGTGCACGCGCACCTTGACGCTCAGCACGCTGATGCCGTTGTCGTCCAGCTCGCTCTCGTACAGCATCACGTCGTCGAAGAACAGGATCGGGTCCCGTCTTTTGAGTAATTCGATCGGGATCGGCTTGGTTGTCGGTTGGAATTCCGGTAGCGCTTTCTTCTTGTCTTCTTGAGAAGCCTGTGTTTCTGTGCTGTCGTTAGACTCGGTGGGCGTGCTCGTCGACGAAGGGTTTGAGTTGGAGGAGGGGTCGGAGCTCGAGAAAGAAGGGGGGGCGGGCGGCGGCGCAGACACCACGGTACCGCGGTACGTCGTGCTGTAGCTCCAATCGTACGGCTTGACGACGTCCTTGATCCCCGCGCTCGTCTGCTCGCGGCTCGCGGACCAGCTGCGCGCATACGCCACCTGCAGCATATTCTTATCCGTCTTATCTACTGCATCGAGCGCGTCGTACGCATTGAATTCGACCGCCCAACCGCTGGGCACGTGTCGGATGCCGACCAGGTTGTCCCCGAAGATCATCTCCGGCACCGGGATGCCGAGGGAGTGCTCCATGGCGTCGATGGGCCCGGCCTTCGAGATCGGCAGCTTGCGCGACGTGATGACGAAGTTGCCCTGCCGGCGCGACGTCGTCGCCGCCGCCTTGTTGTCCGGCCGCGGGAACGGCTCGTTCGGCGAGGTTATCGGCGCGGACATGGTGTCGACGGATGCGTGGTGGGTTTGAGGATTGCACTAGTTTTGTGTGGATAGTTGTTGTGTATAGTTCGAAAGCTCGAGGCTGCTGATGTTGAAGTCGTCGAGCTCCAATTTCGTAGGGCTTGGCTTGGAGGGGCTGAGGGGCAGGTGGGGGTTTCTAGAAGCTGTGGAGAAGCATGCAGCATGCCAAGCTCAAAGCTCTACAGGGCATAGAAGGGAACATTCACAGGCTACCTGATTTTAACAACGCAGGGTGAACAAGACGTGCATCATATAAATTCAAGAGAACGTTTTGATACGCCATTCGTACGTCTTGACTGAGCAGTCCATTAATACCTCCATCACGGGTCAGCTAACACCAGCAGACGATGCTAACGCTAACGTATCCCACGCTAACGTATCCCAGATACTTGTAGTTCAGCGGTAGAACGCTCGCTTTGCATAGCAACTCGCGAGAGGTCCAGTGGTTCGATTCCCTGCAAGTGCAAAGGTCCTTTTCTTTTTCCCTTTTCTTTATTTACAGGTAGGAAATGCATGAGTTAAACGAACCTATCGGCTCTTATGCAGTACTTATCATTTTATAGATCAAAAGCCATCCTAAGTAGAATCTCTCAGGCTTTCTAATAGTAATAAGCTAGATTGACATTAAGGTAGCTATTGCTCTTGCTGCTAGGAGGAGCACCTATAAACTCATACATCATTACATTTGTAAAGACTGGATACCTGGATGGTTGAAGCATTAGTACCGTCTTATGGAAAATGAAGGTCGAAGGATTATGTACCTATAAGGGATCTCAGGATCGCCTAGTCTCATCCACGTACCAGCGACGCATACCCCTAGCAGTCGTCCACAGTTGAGCACGTTCCATATCACGATATTAACAAAAAACTTAACCATATATAAGTCAACATTGGTGCTCTCATTAGACCATTTCTGCTCACTAGCCATGCGGCGTTGCTCGTAGCTAGAACAAGTCCGCAAGCTGTAGATGAGCTGGTATAGTAATGATCAAAATGTAGAGGGAGGCTGGTCGTAGCGAGATTCCATCTAAATATTTGCGTTGGACGAGGTGGTCAGAAAGATGGGTTTGTGTTTCCGCAAAGGATCCGTAGTCTAATGCTAGAACGGGGATTGCTAGGAAATCTCAAGTTGCCTGGTCTCATCCGCCCAGAATTAGGTCTCTTCGTTTCTTTCGAATAAAGATGACCCAGGAGGTGCACGGGGTAAGATCTTTCCCAAGGCTCTCACGCACGCCCGGAAACTCTAGCTCTCCTCGCTTCCTCGTCCTTGTTAGCCGCAACACGAGCCAGGAAGTCCTGGCGGTTGACAAAGGACTCCTTGGACTTGCCGGCGAGCTCGAGCTCGTCCTTGATGCCCTCCTTGTCGACGAACCCGGCCCAGTCCATGCGGCTCTTCTCGACGACGTTCAGCTTCTTGGCCTTGGCCTGCTCGCGCAGCTGCAGCCGCGCGGCCATGCCGAGATTCAGGTCGGAGCGCTGCGCCACGCCCTCCACGACGGGCTCGAAGATGGACCGGAAGGCTCTTCGGGGCTTCCTCCTAGGTGGCCCGTCCTCGGCTTCGGCGTCCTCGACGGCTTTCGGGTCTTGCGACGCGAGGTACAGCTTCGCTTCCGCCGAATCTCGAGGCACTAGCTTCTCCTCCGTGTGCACTTTTCCGGCGAAGTTGTAGGTGCGTTTTATCTTGATCATCTCCGGCTTTTCGGGTTCGGTAGGTTTCTCCGTTTGGAACACGTCCTTCGCCCCCTTTTCTTCCGCCGTCGGTTGTTGGGTTTCCTTCTCCTTTTCCAGATCCGCCTTAGAAGGTATAACAGGACCGGCAGTCATCTGTGCCCATAGGTCGTCAACATCGACCGTGACGGGACCGGCGCCTACGTGCGACTTCTTTTCAACTTTCTCCTGGGCTCGCATGCTTCGGGTCTTGATGAGCCCGCCCTCGCCCCCTTCATCGTCCTCGGCGCCATCTTTTCGGTGCTGCTTCTTTCGCTTTTTCTTCCCTTTCTGTATTATCGCTTCGTCGCCTGAGTTTTCGAAACCGTCGTCGGCATCTGCGTCCGCTTTGCGCTTTTTATTTGGTATTTGTTCTTGTTCGGTCTGTTCTTCTTCTGGTTCGGACGCATCTGAAGCATCCTCTGCTGGTGCGGTATCGGGCGCGAAGTCGGAATCCTCGTCAGAGGCGTAGTCCTCATCTAAAAATGGTTTCTGCGCCATGGTTCATTAGGTCGGGAGATGTAGTAATTGGATGAAGAAAACGCGACAAACACGGCGGCAAGATGATGTAAATCTAATTAATTACTAATCGATTAGAGCTTGAATTTTTGGGAGCTCGGGCCACGTGCTATTCTAGCGACGAATTTGCCAAGCAATACCTCCCTAAAGATCCTGTCTGTAAGTCAAAAATGAAAAGCATCCTAAACCGAGTGCACATATTGATCTTCAAGGCTTTATTTCTTCAAAGTAATTTAACTTATATTGATATCGAGCGGTTCGTTTAGGAGGATTCCCTAAACCTATTTACATTCCTTAACCCTATCAGGGTGACATCACTTAGTCCCCTTGTGCTTTCACAACCCCCAGTAACCTTTCACAAGGTAGGCCGCATACCCGGCCAAGCTTCCAATCGTCGCCAAAGTGCCCCAGTAGCCAACCGGTCTCCCGAGCCCCATCCCGTTGATCAGGCCCGCCTCAGCGTGTAAGATTCGGAGGACGAAGAGTGCGCTCAGGGCCGCAGCAATAGTTTTTCGATTTCCACCGTTGAGCTCTGCTAGTGCCGCGAGGGTGATACCCAGCGGTACGTTCTCAAGAAAGTTCTGATGGCAACGGGTAGCTAGGTATAGCTTATTGTTCAGATCACCCGTCTTAGATGAGTTGTCGCCGAGGTAGTGCTCGTCTTGGAGACGGTAGTGTACGACGCGGTAGCTTAGAAGAGTGAAATACGCCGAGAACGGAAGAGCGAAAGTGCCGGTAATAGCTACAGTGAGTCAAGGCAGGTTAGCTTTCTCGAATATTTAATCTGTGTATACATAGTCAGCTGGCACTTACGCAGGAGAGGCGCAAGCACCGGTGTTGACAGTCCAAGTCCAGTAGACATCTTGATTTGATCTAGTTAGATTGATGTCTATCTATAAGAAAAGAGACAGAGTAGATAGAAGGTAGATATAGAAGAAAGCAAAGCTGAGCTGCTGTTCAAGTAGGCATTGAAGCTCCAATATGCATGCACCGAGTCTCTTTCGTTTCATGATGTTGCATCATTACTATGACGGCAAGTAAGGTAGTAGTCTCGGTAGTTAATTATTAGCTCTAGCTAAGACGACCCGACCTTCCTGTTCCTGCTCGCTTGGACGGTTCTCCTTTGCATGTGTATGAGATGAGAAGAATCTTGAGAGTTACTGCATGCTACTCGACATCTCGGTTCAACAACTGAGATGCAATTACTTCTGGTCCAGGAGGAGGACTGCACAGCTGTCTAACCGAGATAGCTTAGCTACTTCCATTTCGGACCATTTGCAAAGGATCGATTGGCTGCATAGGATCTTCGATGCCAAGACTTGAATTCCCGGCGTCAACGAGCTTCTTCCCCAGCTTACCGTGCGTAGCCCCCACTGTTTAAGGTAAGATATTCCCGTGTGTAACATGATGGTGTCATTAATCCATTGACGTCAGAGACTTCAGAAAGGAAGTTGAATTGGCATTTAAGAGAATTTCTTTACTTGTATTAATCGTGTTATCTCAATCTCTCCTCAATCTCTCAGTATCTCAAGTACAAATTACTTTTCAAGCTATAACAATTACCGAAGCTTTTCGAAACGATCATCTCAAATCAAGCCATCATGTCTTCGGGAAACAACAGCCAGCAACCCTCTCTCATCGGTGGTCATGCCGAATGGATCAAGGGAGCTACAGAGGTATGTTCAGCCTAACAATTTTTTCACTGTCTTGATGGATCCTATCTGTTGATCGTTACGTGCTAACTCTATGTAAATAGTCCACCATTGGCAGCGTAACCGGTTCACAAGCCTGGACTACCTCCGGGGAGCAAGCTAAGGCCCATGCGGTGGATACCATGAAGGCTGCCGGCGAGAATCGCGATCCGTCAACTCAAGGCTATGGCAAGGTCGAGCAGAAGCTCGGCCAGGTTGCAGGATGTGAGGGTATGGTAAAGGAGGGTGTCGCCAGCAAGAAGTCAGAATAGATGTGTCAAAGCTACCTTGTAACAACAAACGGGAAATGGCGTAAAGGGGTATCGGTAGCGGAATATGTCTATTGGTCTTTGCTGGTGATGTCAGATATGCGAGCTGTATAACATTCAAAGATGAATCGAATGGAGTGTCAATTCCTTGCTACATTTACACAGTGTATTCATACATCGGGCATCATCATTTTGCTTCGATAATTTAAGAATTGGATCTACAATATTTGGTATTCCCACATCAATCACAATGAAACCTTTAGGTATCTACCAACTGACGCTTTGAGTAACGCAGAATTCTTCATCTTGTAATCACTATCCATAATTATAATCTAATTGAAGCCATTCCATGCTCAGTAAGCATCCGTAAAGCTGTAAAATTGAGTGAAAATACGTCCTGTAAATTAAAGTTAAGAATTGTTTACTTTCATAGGTCAATCGGAATCTAGATCTTGTACTTATAGCCAAACTAACTACCTCGGCCCAGAATCTTTCCGGCGCTATTCACCTTAATTCAATTGGAGCGCGACTGTAGAGACATAAAAGCCGCATTACCAATCAAGTACTGCTAGGTAGCAGCATTGCGCCATCTCTACTATCAGTTGGACGAAGCCAGCAAACTGACTTGTCATAATGGTTACCTAATGAATAGTGTGTATCAAGACCGTCACCGTCGCTTTACTTTTTTTCAGCCATTTAGCCATTTCATAGCCTCACGAGATAAGAGGATTGATAGTGGAGCCGGACTGGTCGCGTAGTGAGCGTCCGAGTTACATTGCAGGACGCCTCTGCAGACCGACTTAACTAAAATCACACCATTCGCTATCGACTTTTGATAAGCGGAAACTTCGGAATGCGATATTGATTTTGGCGTTTCGTCAACGCATTTCCGCATTGTTGATAATAAATCCATTGGACGAAGCGTTAGGTAGGGAAAGGTATTATGGACGATACTATGCAGACATAGAACGAAGAGCACACCGGCCATGCTACATTACTATCAATGTTTCAAAGGAATTTCTTGGTGACCTAGACCAGGTCGAGATGTCTTGGCTGTGTATTTGTTGTTTTAGGGAGGCAGGTCAGATATCCATATAGAAACAATTGGAAGGATTTGGGTTAGCAATACTCGGTATTTCAAGCCACAAGTCACTGAAATATCACGGTAGCCCCCAGAGCGGACCCCGCTAGTGGGTGCTAGTGGGTACTACAGGAGGTCCCCTACAGGTAATTAAGGGCATGTGGTGGTAGTCTGGGCCTTTCTGGCAGTGAAAACTGCCCGGGGCCGGGGCAGGATCCAGTGGACCCTGAATTTTTTAGAAGCATCAAGGGTCCTTCTGTGATCGTTCCATTCAGATTTTGAGATTTTCCCAGAGCTCCACCCCAGGGTCGTGCCACAATTTTCTAGCTTGGCTGTTTGGGCACCACTTCGATCCTGGAGGGGTCTGTCGGACTTGTGCAACAATTTTTCGTTGGTTGAAGTGGTTGCGTGGTTGAGAGAACCCTTCAGAGGAAAAAACAAAAGAAAAACACTGTCTCGCAGGTACTGTTTCTAGACCCCCTCAGACATTTTTCTACTGCCCCTCTGAGGAGTTCTCCATCACCAACTAAAGAAACGAAAGAAAACGGAAACACGGATCCGAAAACGGGGACGGGAGCTATACCGAGAACGAAAACGCGCGGCGACGATCACCGACTTCTTTGCAGACTACATCGTTCTAAATCAGGATTCACGGTGCAAACCAACACCATCGCGCCACCCGGTATCAAGATCCTAAGCCTGCCGCGCCGATCCCGTGGCCACCTCTCTCCTCCCGGAGTGCGAAAAGAATCTTAGGACGACTAAGCAATGACGTGCCCCTGATCTGAAGTGCGGACCAAATCCCCCCACCTATTGCTCAGATCCCCTATCGTATCCATCTCGAGTCCTACGTATAAAAGAGCACTAGCGGTGCCCAAGTGATGGACGAGTCCGAGGAAGAAGTCGACACTCGAATCGAGTCGCTTCTACGCCAGCGCCAATCATTGACGGACGATCTGCTAGCTCGTCCTTACGACCTAATCCTTTATATACAACGCGCATTGATATATGCCGACCTAGCCTATCCCGATCTAGCAGCTGGCGACGCATACCGTGCGCTATTGTTGACTGATGAGGTCCGCGATGAGAGCTTTGAATACCACGAGCAAGCCCTTGAGGCTCTAAGATCCCATGCAGACGGTCCGCTTTTAGAGGTCCTCGAGCATGGGTCTCTGTTGGGAAGCCAATCTCGTTTGCCCGAATTGGACGGCGGCGCGAAGGATATCCCTGCCCTTGCTTCTCTTACGTCTATTCGCTGTTACCAAATCTTGTCTTTGAACCTGCTGTTATGCGGCTGCCTGAAGAGTGCTTCCAAGTTCTGCGAGCGTGGACTAGCTCTTTCGCCACATAACCAAGAGCTTCTAAACACGCGGAGCTATATTCAAACCGTTGCGGAGCGCAGAACACGCAAGCCATCTTCTGGCGTCAACGATCTTCCAGACTGGGGCATGGTACGCAGAGAAATCTATCCTTGGAACAGCTACGAACCCAACCGATTCTCTGAAGATTCCTTAGATTTTCTCAATACTGAATTGGCCACCATAGCACCCAAATGTACCGTCCAAGTAGCAGAGTTGCCTGTGTTACTTGAATGCCCCAGCCGCACAGATGGATACGATATAATCCCTACTTGTAGCCAACTCGGTTTATTCGCCAAAGAAGATATCGCACCGGGGGAGGATGTCCTTGTAGAATACTCGTTGGTCACAGCGAACAATCGCCTAAAAGAATCAGTCTGTGATGCTTGCAGCGGCGAGCTCCCACCCTTAGGAAGCGAGTCGCCTGCAGTCAACTGTCCGGAATGCTATGACACCGTGTTTTGCGACCAGTATTGCTTCGAGCAAGCCCAGAATCTCTACCATCCGGCTGTTTGCGAAAAGGATGTTGACTCGATCGCTAAAGACCCTGATGCAAAAGAAGCTGACTCAACCCTTCACCTCTTGCTTCTCGCACGCGTTCTTGCCATGGCAGCTCACCAAGGGATAAACCCGCTTGACGTCAACCAAATCAAGTATATATGGGGAGATTTCATTTCGTCTAAAACTAATGAGATCGACTTATCGCCTAATGCAGGCCCACCGCCCGATTGGACCCTTCCGTTTTCCTTTGCTTACAATATCGAAACGCCTCTCCATATTCTCGAGAAGATGGATATCGATATTTATGCCACCCTTGCCGATTATGACGTATGGGTGTTTAATACTCTATACAGCAAGTTCCGTGGCACCGCATCTGCCCGCAAGAATCCAAGAGACGGACGGCCCGACGTCGCCGCAGTACACCCGTTCTGGTGCCTTGCCAATCATGACTGTGATCCCAACGTTACATGGGACTGGGGCGGCCGAATGGTGCTGAAAGCACGCGAGAAAAGGATCGTCGATGATGCACCAGGTGGCATAAGGGCTGGGGAAGAGGTTCTTAGTCACTATTGTGATGTGGATCTACCCGTAAAACAGCGTAGGGAGTGGGCGCGCGGCAGCCTTGGTGGTTGGTGTATGTGTCATAGATGCCGTCAAGAAGCTACCGACGCCGAGAATACCCCTGAGTAATTGTTTTCTTGAAGGATACCCCTTGAATCGACCTTCGGCCAATTTTACAGCAACACATATACCGCGGCGACGAGTCTGGTTCTTTCATGATTATACACGCGTCATGACTGCCGGCTCGGTAATCCTCGCCACGCCGCCTCGAAGCACTATGCCGCACCAAACAAATACTTCTCATACTCCCCCTTTGCGCGAGGAGGCATGGCATTCAACATCTAAGAAGATACGAGTGGCAAGAAAAATAGCTTTTAGGTTACCCCAACTAGCCTACAACCGTGCTCTAGATTTGTTGACAATATTAAAAAGATATTGATAGGCGCTCGAACGACGCCCATCCGGATCTTGCGGCACATACTCTCGAAGTCGGACGTGAAGCCAGGACTACCATAAACACACGCCATCTCCTTCGAAATTTTTGTTCTTCTTTCAGATTCTATTTACTCTTTTTTTCCTTCCGCACACGAAATTTTATCTGAATATTCCCCCAACCCCAAGCCTCACCCTAAACCCGTCCCAGCGCACGAACAATATTCAAGTAGAAGGATACATCGAGCATAGCAAACGAAGGAGGCACGAAGTTTTTTCTTGCAGAGACGTATAACGCAATATATGGTCACCACCTTAAAGGCTTCCCTTTTATAAAAATCAGTAAACGAATGATACAAAGAAATAAAAATTTAGAAATTAAGGATATGTATCGTGGGATATACGAGACCCCCCCTAAAGACATCTGGTGACTACTACGCGGAGTGTGCGTATCTTGTGTTTCGGGTTTCTCATTTACCTATATACCATATATACCTACTCATATAACCCAGCTATCGTAATATTAGCTGAGTTCGAGATGCTCATTCGCGATGATGCAATGCTACAAGTCTTGGCTGAGGCTCATAATCTGTAGTTGACATCTCATTCCATCAAACTAACCAGACAATGAAAGAAAGGGAAAAGAAAAGGAAAAGAAAAGGAAAAGAAGAAAAGGGGAAGAAGAAAAGAGGAAAAGGAAACAAAGGAAAAGAAGAAGAAAAATTTTTTAAAAAAAAGTCCGTGAGCTCAACGTGAACCAACGCGTATGTCGTACCACCCACCGGGATTCGCACCCGGGTCTTTCCCCTCCTGTTACCACTCGGCGAAAGTAGTGGGAGAGAAACGAGCTTGACTGCTGCTCCATAGGTGCCTTGTGTCTGTAGAGGATCTCATCGTTAGGTAGCAGTGTACCGTTTATTATGCTATATATGGGATGATGCTTGCCGTCCCTTAGACGATTACCCTAATTGGGTGTCGATAAGTAACCATGCTTCTCGCCACTATTCACAAATGTACGCGTCAGGGGTAGGCAGAGTATCTACTCTTCAGGAATCATGGCTTAACACTCATTCTCTTCATTACGTACAACTTACCCGCTTCCCATACTCAAAACACAAGGCTTGTTGTATATTACACGAACAAACCGATTCAAGAGAGGAGAAGAAGATGATACCATCACATGGCGAATATCTACCTCTTGGCATCTTCAACCATCGGATGTAAATAGTTACTTTTAGACAGTTGCTTGGCGATGCCTCTGTTACTGGATTGCTACACTTATCACAACCATCTCCATGTATCTGCTTCCCTCTTCCGCCGAGCTCATTCTAACCCTAGTGCGCGATCTTGACGCAGTGCCTAGAGGATAGCAAAGAGGTTGGCTCCAAGCCGCCGAGTTGTCGTGAGTAAGTAGATTACCAATTTGCTACGTAGAAGCCCCAAGACGTGCTATACTAATCTAGGCAAGGGAAACAAGAGGTTGCTTAGAAGGGAGAATCGGACTTGGCAGACCCTGGTGACGCACGAATACCTAAGACTACAGCAATACTGGCGAAGGTCTACGCGTACACACACACATCGCGAGCCTCAAAAAGAGCGCCAACAAGAACACATAGTAGAGAATAACATTTTCGTGAAGTGAGCGTTTTTAACAATGCAACCAGTAGTATTCGGGGCTCGTAGAACTACCTAGTGGGTGCCCCAAGGCCAAAAAAACAATCATACGCGTAAAGTGTGCCAGACCGAAAACATGAGAGGTAATCGAGTACTGTCTCATCGCCAACCCCATCGCCAAGCACAACACCAAACTAGTCCCTCGGCCTTGTCAACGATGTGTCACCTGGAGTCATCCACCCCTCCCTCCTAACTCCCCCCGCAAAGGAAACCAAGTGCAAGTGTGCTTGGCAGCGGATATAAAAAGACTTAGGAAAGACACATAGGAATGGGGATTTTTTAATCAGTTCTGCCGCATAACCCATCCCCCAACGCCGTTTATTCTTTCGAAATAGAACGTAACTTCTTTATTACTTCAGCAAACTCAGCCGGCGAGCATATCTCGCGACACCGTTGCAGCAATGCCTAGTTGTCCGACTCGGGAAGCTGAGGGTACTCGGGCTGGGACGGCGGGCGCGTCGGAGAGTCGACGTCCATCTCGCTGGAGTCAGCGCTGTCGGGCTCGTAGTCCTTGCGCTTGATGCGTTCCTGGACGTACTGTCGGAGGTACTCGATGGCGCGGATGTTGGTCAACCATTCCTCATAGACTTGGTCGTCACCGGCCTCGGCGGACTCCGAGTCTGCGGACGGAGAGCTGACGGCGGAGATGGCTGGTTCGGGCTTGTGGACGCTCGAGCCCTCGCGCTCGATCTGGAGTCGCTCACGTTCGACTTGCAGGTGGGAAGTGGCACTTGCACGCTGGAGCATGCCGCCCGAGTATCGGCGGCGAGGATCCGCGTCGAAGTTAGGACCCAGCGTCGACGTTGTGGACTGACCGGGGTAACCGGAAGTAGCCGCGGGAAGGGAAGGGTACTGCACCGATGCGGAGGCGTGTCGTGTGGACGGCGACAGACCCGACGCAGAAGTGCTGGGTGAGTGGCCAGAAGTGTACGACATAGTGCTGGACGGGGGTGTCACAGCAGGCGTGCCATTCGAGTGCGTCGAGACTGCAGTCAAGGGCGAAGCCACGTGCGCGGCGGAGTATGCACCATTACCCATCGATGACTGAGCGGGAGCCGCAGAGTGCGGAGGCGATTGACTGTAGCGGTACTGCAGGGGCAGGTAATGGGCACCGGGTTGGTGCACTCCAGCAGCAGCTGCCGTGTTGGGGTTCTCATGCTCGTAGACGGTGCTCTGCATCTGCTCCAACATGTGATCAATCTCGACTAGGTCGTTCTTGGTACGAATGTTGGGCATCGGCGGCAGCGAGTAGTGCTGTTGGTAGGGGCCGTGACCCGCAGGGCCGTCGACAGCCATGACTGCAGGGCCTTGGACAGGGTATGCGTTGTTAAGACCAGAGATGGGAAGGATTGCATGAAGAGGAACCAATCTTTCTCCAACTTGGTTGTACGAATTGACGTTTAGCTGGCGGCGCTTGGCATCACCGAAGAAGTCATTCAGCGCGTCGAGCCCGCGCTTACGGCCGTCGTTGTATTCAGGCACTGACGCCTGGTAACCCATGTGGTCATTTCGGCCATTCATTGGTTGATAGTACATAGCAGCACCACCATACTGGGTCTGGGGGTGGTGCTGGTAGTAATTGCCGGGATGGCCGGCAGCGTGAGGCGGTTGGCCAAAGGCGGCCGAGCTGCGTTGATGTACTTGACCGGTATGGTCATAGAAGCTCGACGGGCCCTTGCCTTGAGCTCGGTACACCCCATTCATAGGGCCATGATCAGGTGAACGGACCAGAACCGAGTCGTCGGCATGTGTCTGTATTTGGAGTTTAGCAGAGTATTCTGGTAGACCGACGGATCGGATACCGCTGGAGCTGCGATACTGCGATAGTACGTACCTTGACATGCTTCTTGAGATCCTGAGGACGTTTAAACGTCTTCCCACAGAACTCACACTTGTGAGGCTTCAATGGCACATGAACTCGAATGTGCGAGGTGATATGATCGCGTTTGACAGTGGTCGTCTTACAGTTATTCCACTGGCAAGTAAGGTTGAGGTTGTTTGTGCTCTTGCGACCAACATGCTTCTCGCAAATGTGCTCCTGTAAACTTCAGTCAGTACCAACAAACGGATGAAATCAATTGCGCGTGGACGCGAACATACATAAAGTGTGTCCGGAGCGTTAAACTTCTCGCCGCAGTTCAACCAGCGACAAGTCAACGAGTCGTCTGCGGCTGGCGCGCTCGACTGCGAGGTTGCGGTCGTGGCCGTCGATGGCGCGGGAGTAGTGCCGTTAGACGCAGAACTCTCACCACCCGATTGGATGGGATTGCTCTCAGGGGCTGCTGCAGACATAATGATTGGATTGATATTCCCCCTATTTTACTAAAAGGGTATGGCGTCTCGAAATCTGCACGTGATGCACGTGATGTGGACAATTTTCGGTGTGGAACAATGTAATTATCCGGTCACGTTTTGTGCACGTGATTGTGGGATGGAAAAGGTGGAAAAGGCTCGGGTAAATAAATTTGCTTGGCTGGGTAGATATTTTGCGGTACTTAGAAATTTTCCTTGGCAGCCAAGTTTAGTGGGGGGCCTTGGGAGCAATGTACGCTGTGATTCGGCAGTCTGGGCAGTCTCGCAGCAACCGCGCTAGGAGGTGTTATTCCACCCAAGGTTAAGTTGCCGAAATCAGAGAAAAAAAGGTTCTAAGAAGATCTTGCAACAGATTGAAAAGGAATGCAAAGCGGACAGACAGGAGTTTATGTAAATCGGACGTCGTCTCATCTCCCTATTTTATGGACATTTGCACTTGGCGAACATCCAGGCGGAAAGTCTTGGCATGAGTCTTGGGTGTCCTGGTGGTGTGTAGCTGATTGGCCGGGTGGAAATGGGGGCAAACCCATTAAGTACCTGAGTCCGAGAGTGACTCGACACCCTGTAGGTTCTACCTGCCAAACTCAAGTCCCCTCTCCTCTATCGTGACTTACGTGCCAAGGAGATGCCAAGGCCTTGGCGGCTCTTGGCATTCGTTGATTGTCTCGACATTATCTGCCCAGAAACGTTTACGGATAGCCTTGGCCGCTGGCTCCTCCTGCGCCGAGACTCGACTGCGCCCACTTTCTTACAACTTCTTGCGACTCTCCTTACTCCTTGCCTACATAGGTAGTTACATAGGAGGTTATTAACCTTCTCATTCTTTCCGTCGCCATCGCAAGTCACCCGCTCTTGCAGTGATCATTACCCTATTACGTACCCAAGTACTACACACTACCACCTACTACGCACATGCCGCTCTAATTATTGCAAGTCAGGAGCTTGTTAGCCGTAATCAACAACGGCAGTGCTCTCCGTAGTCCGTAGTAGTAATCAATGCCTGCGTCCTACGTAAATAAGGTACCGAGGTCAATTACATTCTTCCACTCGAATTCAATTCATGCCTGTGACTTTGTCATTTGTAATGTGCCTGTAACAAATGCAACTACCTAAGCTCAAACCTTCCTAAACTCTGCCGTTCTTCGCCATTGCAATTGACTTCTCCCTCCCTCTCGAGTTCGCGACAAGTAACGTGCTGAGTAGTACCTTTTACACGAAACAAGTTACGTGTTGTTTTTGGCATAATATAGTCGCATTGAGTTTCGTATAAATTTCTCACTTCTTTCCACCTCCGTTCAGCATTCGTCGTCCATAACAAGCCCGCGTCTACACGCGTGTATAATACCATGATATTGTGATAGCGGAAGGACATCTGGGAAGTCTTGGTAAACTCTTGGTGCGGACCCGTCTTATTTACTCTTAGCATAGGAGTAGTCGTCCCTCCGCCAGGGAGCCAAGCCTTGGTCTTCCTCTCCGCCCGCCAAGTCCTTGGCCATGCACTGATTAACTACCTCTTCTCATATCGGCAACGAGCATTACGGAGTACGGACAAAACGACCTGTCAACTGCCTACTTGGTCTATGCCTTACGCCCCTGGGAAATACCCGTGGGGTGTCCTAGGCTTGGGCTGTTTCGACTACCTACAACCCACTCTCCAAATGCGCTGAGAGTTTGGTCTTTGATGCCCCGGACACAGCCCATCTTCCGAACGCCCGAAAGGAAAGAAAAAACATTCCGACTAAGCTTGCGACTACGAGATGGGGATGGGGAAGCTAGGAAAGAATACGCTTCTTGCCGTGTTTGGCTTTGGCACCAGAGCCGTGAACTACTGTTTCTGTGTATCTAATATGACGGTCTTAAGTTCAGCACCTGTCTCACCTGTGGTTCGGTGAAGACATTCCGTTAACCGCCAGCAGCCTTACCCTGTAGTTCTCCCAGTTCTTTTGGTTCGGTGTGCCAATCTGAAAATTTTCACTTGGCGTCCGAATATGAGTCAGCTGAACTGTGCAGATGGCAGTGCTACCGATCTGTTGCACTAAGTGTACTGCCGGGTCGCGCTCGGTAACGAATTCACAACGTCATTACGTCTGTGGCGCCGCGCCGGCTGCTCGGGTACTCCCTGTTTGCATCGGCTCTAAAAAAAAGCTGTTGTGGTCATTTTCTCACAAGTTTGATGACCGATGTCTCCAAGGTAGGCTCAAGAGATTGACCTGTATGGGGCTTAAAATCAAGCGATATCCGTGAACACAAGACATATTTCATAATATGAACCGCCACAAGGAACGAAGCTAAGATACCACGGATTCCCATCGAAGCTTGCGGGTCATCAGATGCGTCGGGTGAAGGAAGGTTGCTCGATAAACTTCCGTATCTAATTGAGAACCTTGGCGTCTTAACTTACGCGGGTATTGTAGATTAGTAGAGATGGATCCCCAAATAGCTGGTCAAGCTGAATCATATGTACCTACATCAGATTCCTCTGCTGACTCTGTCTTGGTACTGTATCGAGGCAGACCGAGGCTGGTATCTAGAGTTGTTGGGGTTTTCTGTATTAAGGAACAAACTGGCCGCAAGGGTGACCTTAGTTACCCTCGATAATGTTCTCGTGTCCAACCTCTTATCGCCCCTTAGCAGGTCCTAGTGGTTAGTATGAGCATAATCTCCTGTCGATCAGTTCTACGGATGAGCTTGCAGCCGCACTAATAACGATTTGATCGTCATGCCAAGCGATCGTCACAGGAGAATAGAGTACATAGGGCTGGGATGTAACAATAGACATTATCCGCCGCCTCTGCTGGTCACTTGAACATCAACCCCTTTGCCCGCCTATGAAGACCAGAAAGACTAAGCCGAGTCAGGCAACTTTACTTCTTTGACGTATCCTCGTGTACTCGGCTTATCTACGGCGGAAAACGGTTCTTGAGTTCCTATGTAACCTACATCGTCGTCCTTTCTCCTGAACTCAACAAAGGGGGAGTCGTGTCTCAACCGCCAACCTCCCACTCCGACTAAGAACCATATCATAGCATTCCCCGCTGAATGACGAGCGCGCAAAAACCTCGACTGCGCGTCCTGGCATCGGATCTCGCCAGATCCAGATCCGGGGGCTATGTACACTGAGCCTTTCTGACTGACAACTTGCTTCTGAAAGGTCCAGACCTAGGTTCGCGAACATGAACACGCAGGTCGTGTTTGCTGTTTAGTTTAAAGATATCAAATAAGCTGAATAGATTCTAGTGCTTAAGGCATACGTATTTAAAGGTACCGAATGCAACCTCTTTTTTCACGGTCTGGCAAGGCTGGCTGTCTCGAGCACCTAACGCTCCATTCCGACTCCTTCGCTACGCTGCGTCAGCTAAAGCTTCGCTACTACAGCGTAAGTTACCCGTAGAATAGGCGCGAGATCTCGTGGGGAAGTGGTCGGGAGTGAGCCTGGTTTCGTAAGTATTATGCTCCCAGAGTAAGAGGGAAATTCCAGCTAGGGGCATTAAGATTAAAGTACATAGTGACCACGCAAGACACTCACGACAGCAAGTAGAAGTCATTCATATATGGAGTTGGATGATTGATTGCTCTCATTGTGTAGAGTGGTGATGCCGAAGAGCTTAGCTAGAAAGCTGCTATGCTGCTAATCTAACAATCCCCCTCCCCAAAAAAGTTCATGCTTTTCTTCTTCTCGTCTCTTCACAGCGGCCGAGTTCATGTCGCTAACATGCTTCAACGTACGGGGAGATATAACGGTACATATGCTGAGCGACAAAAGCATTGTAGTACTAATGCTTCGTCAAACCTATATCCTCCGCCGACAACAATAATATGCCATCAATTTGGCTATTTCCGTCTGTCTATCCAGGCAACACATGCCAACTACCTTCATACCCTTCACCCCTCTCTCTAAGCTTCGTGCGAAATAACTTCGCAGGTTAAATTAATTTGTTGTTAAGATGCGCCTTAGCATGACATGTGATGCTGGCGCGGTCCTTCCGATGTCCGCCAACCATCGAAAGGGGCTCGTTCGTGTTTTCGTATTCCCACCCCCGCAGCTGCTGTTGAAGCAGGGGAATTAGGTATTTTCTGCCAGCGGAAAATCGTTGTTCAGGTAAATTAAAAAGTCGTATATGTACGTTTCGCAATGGGGGTATAATGTGCAAATGGAAGATGTCGCCAGAAATGTGGTATCCGGAACCGAGCGCAACGAGGGCTCGAGGCCGCCGGAAACCCACTTTCTGGTTGGATGCCCGACGAGTGATTGATTCTCTGAGTTGGGTAATATCAGAGAAAGGACTCGCCGTAATATTCGTAAATCGCGTAAGCAAACGGGATAGATAAAAGAAGACGAAAAAAAGGACAAAAACTCCGAACCGCTCGCAACCGTGGAGATGCGCCCCACCTCCAGGGTTGAGAGAAAATGCCATGCAAATTGATTGTACCATCGACGGGAGAGTGTTCCAGAAAACCGCGGTGCCTTTCAGTATCGGAGACAATGGAGAAAACCCATGATTACCCCTGAAAAAGCCAGAGACGCCGGATGCCGGAAATAAGATGATGATGCCGTATGATAGTAGTTGGTGATCAAGACTAACGCGTCTTGACCGAGAAAAGGACACGATGATAACCAGCCCGGCCAGTCCAGCCAACCCAAACCAATCCATCCGAACCGGGTTGCCCCCCTTAAAACGCCACCCATGCTAGAGTATTATACAGAACCGAGTTGCAAAAGTGCCTGGATGGCCTCGCGCTCTTGCGCGTCCGACGAGGCGGCCAGTGCGTCTAGGTCGATGTTGTCGAGACGTGGCTCTCGCAGCATCCCAGTGTTTCCGGAGAAGGACCGGAATCCACAAGAGTTATATACACGGGAAGAGAGATAGTTTGTACCCGCACCTTGGCGGGCTTCAGTTGGGCTCGAGTACGAAGCCGCACGGAGCGCGGCGGCTCCCACGGCTGCCCAGTCTTCATCGTCGGTGGCGTCCTCGGGGTCGTCGTTCATGACCATATCTTCGTCATCGGGCGCCGAGGAGCACGAGGCGGAAGCGGGTCCGTCGAGAGAATCGAGAGACATCTTATCCGCCTCGTTCTCCATCATGTTCACGTCGCGATCGTCGTGGGAAAAGGCCGCCGAGTGCCCATTGCTAGTGGCGCGCGCATTCAGCCGCGAGCGGTCAGCATTCCACACACCGCCTTTCGAGATCGGTATGCCTGCCGGAGCGGAGCCGGGGATGCCAGTACCAGATGTCGCGTCTCGAGGAGACTGGCCACGTCGCTTGGCGTCCCATCGGCCCCATCCGACCTTTTGAAATTCCACGTCACCATCAACTCCTCCACCCTCGACGCCATGACCTTGTCCACGTCCTTCCAGCGCTGCCACTACTAACCTTCGAGCCTTCGGCGGGGGAATTCCTGCGAAGCCGGGAACCGAGGTGGTCAGGTAGCCCGTAATATAACGGATAGCCAGCGGTCCGTGGTTCAGCAAGATCTCCGGAAGGTGAAACTTGGCAAGCAGAGCCGGAGTGATGGCCCCGGCGGACTCAAAAGACGGTGAGCCGGCTGGACTATGATCGGCGCCTTCGTGGAGGTCGAGATCCGAATCGATGGAGTCGAGCTTGGCCTTCTGAAGCTGAGCCTTCAGGCCGTGGGGCGGCAGCGTTGGTGATATGGAGTTGGGAGGAGTCGGGAGAGAATGAGTTCGTGTCACAGGGACGCTCCGAGCAGCCGCTACAGCAGTTAAGTTGTCTCGGCTGAGAGGGGAGGTCTTGGGGATATCGCGAGCAGCAGCAGCAGATGCCATGGTTGCCATTTCGAATTGCTTGAATACTTCGAGACGAGTCTACAAAGAGAGGCGGCAATGTAATTAGATTTTGTGATGGATAGAAAGAGAGAGGGCACGCGACACGGTAAAACCGATCGGCGCCAAGGAAGAATCGGAGTGGAAGGTGAAGATGCTTGATGGTAGCAACGAGTTGTAGTTAGGTGAGTCACTTACAAGGACAGGTCCGAAGTAGGGGGCTACAGAACGGCAGGTTTATTTTGTTTTCGGCAGGGAAATGCGAAAACAAATTTATAGAGGCGAAATGGCTGAGCTGACGCGATTCTCTCGACTGTGACAAAAGATGACTCTTGGGTGCAAATAATTTGCGGTGATGTTGATTTCTGGTGTTGTTGATGTTCCTTGACGAAGGGAAAGATCAACGACCGACGAGCGACGGCTGTGACCTACTAATGTAATGGAATGCTCGCTAGGACCATCCTGGCACCATCAAAGGGAACCTTACGCAGAAGCTTCTACTGGCTGACTGGCTCGCTGGTTCGTTGGCTTTGAGCCAGGGGGGGTGTGTGCGTGTTCTGGTCTGGGTGGCCTGGGTGTAGATTTGGGGGGGTCCAGGGGGGAAAATGAAGTGTTACTTAGCAAGGTCAGCAGGTGTCGCATGGCGCACAGGGACTAACACAGGCCTCTGATTGACCTAGAGGAATATCCACAGCGTAGCCTTAGTAAATTAGGGGTGGTGGATCTACTAATTTCAAAAGGTTATTGTTAGACGGTACGTATCTTTATACCAAGCAAGATACCGGTACATACATCCACAAGAATTCAATCCAAGCCTGAAAGCCAAGCCCAAACATCCAATGGCAATTGCAATTCTTAAGGTATGCTGTTCGTTCTGCATCTAGTAGGTTATGTCTCTTATGCCTTAATAATCCGGATGGTAATAGAAACGTGATGGGGAAAACAAGAACTTCCAAGGTACGATACATGTATTCGTCATGGCCTTTCCAAGTTCGGATCCTGTTATGTAGATATGTCCAGTACGTATAAGTACCAACTTGGAATCCTTACGCATATAAAACATCAAAAGCAACAACCATAACCACATTTTACATCAATATGACCTTAGATATCTAGATAGGTAGGCTATGTAGTAGTAATACCCAAGTAAAAACTCGGTCTGGTTGATGTCGTACTGTGGCGAGCATCGTATGTGCGTGTGTATAGGTGTGTATGCGTGTATGTGTATCGGTCTTGTCCATAGGCCATGGCCTTATCAATGGCAGGGCCTGGGCAGGGTTATACGACACATATGATCTAATCAACTGCGACCCGGCCTCTCTGGCTCTTTCACCTGTCGCCTGTCTGCCTGTCAACTCCCTGGTTGGCATTGGCACTTGACTCATTGAGCAATGCCCCGGATGCTTTGGCTGTTTTGCTAGTCGCTAGCTGGCATTAAAGGTAGATCTAACAAGCATGCTACTTACCTAAAAGTCAGGCAATGCAGGCATGCAGCCTCCTCGCAGGGTCTTTGTTGTCCGTCCCTTCTTTGTGGTGCCTGGCTTTGTTTGTCGCCATGGAACCTTCGGTGCATTCCCAACAGAGAAAACGCAGCTTATTCCTGGATTAGAAGTCCCATCAAGTCAGTATGACGTGGGCCACACATGCCACCCACATGCCTTTCAGGCCTTTCAGGTTGGGTCTGGCAAGCCCCGGGACGGAGTAGGATGGCCTTGCTTGCAAAGTACAGTCAGTAAGTACCATACCCAATATAATACTGCACCTACCAAACGGATCCCGGTGTCAATCACGGGATTACAGTAAGGCAGGGAAGATAAAAATGGACTTTCTGGGCATCCATCCCCATCCCCCCGACCCCCCAATCTCATCATCGCGCATTTATGGTGAGTCGCCGGAGATATCTAGCAGAAAGAAACTCATGGAGTACGCGCCGGTCTCGGTTTAGGGGAGAGGGAGAAAACGGTTAGATACGTAACTACCTAAGGACCGCCGTTGAGCCGAGGAAGAAGTTGTTGTTCCTTTGATGCCGCGCCTAGGTATCTTGCATCCAATGTTACGGGGATGGAATGGCACTATCTCTGTCCGAGGGGAAACCATTGGGGCCATCCGTGTCTTTGGAGAAACTCCCCCAGCCTAACCACTAGCCGATGAGAGACTATAATACTACTAGTTACTTCGCCTTATCAACGTGCAGGAAATCTCCCGCAGAATGTGCCCCTAGATAGGTCTAATTCGCGTCACATCCTTTTTGCGATCCAATGACGGTGGTACCGATATAGGCAGGTTGAAGAGACGATGGCTGGGAGGGATCTCACTCCAGTCAGCCGAATTGAGAGACAATAAGCCAAAAAGAGCTGCTGACCATGTGCACTGCAGCCTCAACAACCTCACCTATCCGTCGGCTATGCTAGCGGTCCTCTGTGTACCTACATATAATCGTATTCAATTGACCCGATTTCTTGCTAGTACTTGCTGAACCGTCAAACGACGCACACAATACTAAAAAAACGGTTGTTGAACTAGTAGTTAGTATATATGGAGGTAAACTTCGGTCCCACACGATTCCCGAGTTTCGAAGGCCACGGTCCCAGGAACTCTTCACGTTGCGCATGCGCCGGATTGTGATTGGATCAGAAGTAGCATCTGATGCGCGACTTTGCCCCGTTCCACCAATACTCAGCTACTAGCTTCCAGTAGTACTAGCCGTGGTGACGAAAGGAACGCAACGGAATAACGGGACCACGGGTATTCCTATTGAGTCGCTCGCTGTGATGAGAAGACGCGCAGCTGGTGGCTTTCTGATGAGCATGAATCGTCCTCGGAATAGCCGCATATACATGTCACGATATCGCAGACAGAAGCCAATTGCGCTTCGCAAGTCAGTCACAGCGTGGCTCGACATGATAAAGTTGGTAGATCCTAGGACAGCTACCCGGCAGCAAGATGAGACACAAGCAGAATAGTTGCAGAATAAGTTGTCACATCGGGTAGTACACGATCGTGAATGGTCGCATCTGATGAGGGGATTTGCATTCTGTGTCTGCGACTTGACTTGATAGAGTTCGACTACCCCGCCAGAGTTTCCGTAAGGGACAGGAGACATAACCCGTAGTCTCATCGTCCATCCTTCTATCGTCCACCACAAATCTATCATTCCCCCACGTTTTGCCATAACGCGACCCGACGAGACGCCCCTGGCTGCTTAGCTCGGTGGGGATACACGGGGCATGCGCGGGCACGACAGCTATGTGCTATGTCTTGCTCCGGCATTTCGCGATGCCTTATTAGATTCTAGATTGTAGATGGGTCGTATAGGCGCTGCCTTAATTTGGAGGATTCGGTCCTGCATGTGAGTTTCAATCAATTGGCAAATGCATGCCTTGCACGCGTCTTGAATATACCTCAACTATCTAGGCAAGTTCAGCACTTCGCCTGAGTCCATTTTGCCTGAAGTGTAAGCTAGGTAGTTAGATATTTCAGCTCGTAGCCCGTCGCTCGTCTAAGCATGTAATTAAAGCTGCCGATGTTCGGAGCAGGTAAGGTGTTGCGGCACATTTACTTTCAATAAGAAGTCGGTCCGCAAAAATCTTGTGTTGTGCTGCGCCTATGTGTTACCTCGCTGCGAAGAAGCTGGACACGAGCAAACGTCTAGATTCTTCGAGATTCCGTTGCAGGATCCGATGATACATTGGCCGTATCAATTGAACTTGGCCACGTCTTTCAGCCACCATTTTGCTGGAAGACATACTGCCGACAGGCCTGCAAATTCGATTAGCAATTAAGGGCTTAATGGGATACAACAAGGTGTGAGAAATATGAGATGTGAACATACCGCCTTGAGGACGTTCAATTTCTGTTGTGATTGCATATAGACGAGTCGGTACTGTTCAATGCTCTCGTTGAGGACGGTGTCTTTGGTTGTACGGCCTTCGCAGATAGCTTTCATCTTCAGTTCCATCTCCTTTCGAAGAAATGGTTTACCGAGACTGGTTTCGAAATTCATCCTGTCAAAACCTTCGATTAGAGCCACGCCTAACTTTGTCGGGATGAATTCTTTCATCCCTCCACCCCCTCTCCCACCGGCCGCTGATCCTCCACCTCGACCCCCACGGCCTCGACTAACGCGGCCGCCGCGACTGCCACGTCCTCTCCGTGCGGCAGGGGCGTCTTCCTCCTCTTCTCCGTCATCTGCGGACCGCCCGGACCGGGGTACAGCTTGGACGTATTCTCTGTCTTGAATCTTCTGAATGTGCTCAGCCATCGTGGCATCTGTTCCGATTCCGTTGGCATCCATAAGAGCGATCAAATCTGCCTCGGTCAGGTAATTAGGGGGTGCAGTCTTCCCCTCCGTCATGACGGCTTCGGTAGGCTCAAAAAGTTCACCGACTGTGAATTTTGGGAGCTGTACAGAACCGGTCCATTTATCATAGACATATACATCCAAGTAATTTCTCTCCAGCACAACAAGACCATGCGCATGGAATGATTCCTCTCCTAAGAGAATATCAACATCTGTTGCGACGCCTTTGGCATCCTCCGAGCAACACGCTAGAAACCGCCTTACGACAAATTCGTAGATCTTCTTCTCCTTGTCATTAAGAGCCGTCGGTGCCACATAAGTGATAGGATGTATCGGAGGGTGTGCTTTATCGTCGTTGCGACCCTGTCGCGGTTGCTGAAATCCGCCGTTGGCTAAATTCTGCGCAAACTCGCCCCAGGACTCAGATTGTGTTTGCTTCTGGACCAATGCGCGAAGATTCATGCCAGAATCAAAGCGATCTGTTTCCGTTCTAGGATAGCTGATGAATCCTTTATTGTAAAGGTGTTCTGCAGCCTCCATTGCCTGTTGACCTGTCATGCGGAGGAATCTCGTTGCCATCTTTTGCAGCTCTACTGTGGTTAACGGTAGGGGCTTCCACTTTTTCGTCGGCTTCTCTTGAACATTGACTACCTTGGCCATCTTTGCGGCAAGACATCTTTCATAAAGAATGATGACGGACGCTCTATCGAAGAGGCGATTTCGTGACCAACTGAAGTGGACGTCGATGCCCTCGCGTTTGTGTATAACCTTTATACTCCAAAATGGTTCTGGCTTGAAATTTCTGACTCTGAAATACCGATCCACCACAAACCCTAGAGTGGGAAATTGACAGGAGCCTACGAAGTTAGAATAAAACAGTTTGATGGAATTTTCAAGGTGACGGCGACAAACCGTAGCTCATTGTGAGGTTGGCGAGGGGGCCTCCTAGCGCTCTTAGATTGTTGGTGATAAATCGAGTAAATGCATAGCCTATCCTGAGATCGAGTTCGATGCGAGACGCCACAGCATTCACCTGCTTTTGGTCGAGAGTGATGAGAGTGCGGGACGCGTTCATTATGTGCCTGGACGTTTTTCAGTTGAGAAATACCAATCGGGATTAAGACACATGACTCACGCTCTCTCGATGTTGCTAAACTTGGCCCTCTTGATATCGAGGGTCCTGTTTCCTTTCTTGGCGACCTCACATATCTCATAACCTATGTGCTCGCCTTCCCGATCACAATCTGTCCAGATGCATAATGCATGGGCGTACCGTGCCTGTTTCTCGATATTTTCTGCTACCTTCGTCTTGTCCTGGAAGCCGTGTCGAAAAATTGAGTGCAGTTCATTCGCGGGATTGAGGGAGGACATACCTCTGCGATAACAATATTCACGGGAGCGTCGAACAGACGCTCGGGTGGGGGATAATCCCATTTCTTATACTCGGCGGGAAACTCGGCGGCTGTGATATGACCAAGCACGGAGGTCATCGTAACTTGGCAACGGCCCCAAGGATGGCCGAAGTCGTAATCGAAACCATAGTTCTTGATGTACTTTTCCGGAGTGTTGTGCTACGTGAGTATTAGCAGTTTGTTATTCATCGATATATCTGATATGGTGACAACGAACAACTTGGACCTGACCGCCTGAGAGATGGCCTGCGACAGCTTTGGCGATGGAGGGTTTCTCAGCGACGCAAAGAACTCTCATCGTTGATCGAAATCGCGTAATAACGCGACACCTCGACAACGCTACGCGACTCACTCTTCGTTTATCGACCAATTGGCTAGAAAAGCACCTCATGGAGAACGACTTGCGGGTGAGAACGACGATGGCAATAAACCACGTGCTGCATTACGCTCCATTCTTATCTCGCAGGTATCATGAGAATGGGTTTGATCTTAGCTCAGCTTTGACCTTGGTGTGGCGTAAGGAGCTTACACGCCTATAAGTGTCAAAGTTCTCAGTTTTTAGATTCTACTTTGTACCTGTCCGTTAATATCATCGTCGTGTGCTTCCCCGACTTTTCTATTTTTCGAAGTCGAAACTTCCTAGTTATTGGCTATTGGTCATTAAATCGCATATGCAATTAGGTAAGGGTTCGGCGCTAAGAGCTCACCCCTGCTTGGTCCCTAGGGATCCACCCATGTATTGGATGGCCCGTGCTGGAAATGTTATCCAAAAACTTAGGTTGAGCTGAACAAAGTCATGACGTTCTTGAACAAATAATCATAATCGTTTTCCCAACTTCGAATTGGACTTTGCAATACAATCTTACTGAACACATTGAGACTCGAATATGGCGCTCCCGTCGGTGAGAACGCTTGAAGACTGCGCAGACTACTCCCAAGTCATCGAACCATACTTACCGCAACTCTACGAATTGCCATGGAAAATAGTCGATGCTGTGTCAAGCCGCGGGTCGCTCCTCGAGCTATACAAGAACACTAACCCGCTGATGTCAGGACTTGGATTTTCCATATTTCTCGGCTTCATATTTCTAGTCGCATCCGAAATCAACCGTAACTATTCTCAGGTTGATCGTATGTGGAGTTTGCTACCTACGATATACAATGCGCACTTTGCTGCTTGTTCCCATCTGAACCATCTCCCAAGTCAAAGGCTGGACCTTGTACTGTTATGGAGTGTCGCGTGGAGTGTACGTGAGAAGTTGAAATGGCTGGCCTGCATGATTGTCAACATGGTAGCTAATATTTCTTAGGCTCGGTTGACATTTAATTACTGGCGGAAGGGAGGTTATGAAATCGGATCCGAGGACTACAGATGGTTTGTCATCCGGGCTTTTCGGCTTTAGTTGAAGTTGTCTAACACGAGATCCAGGGAAATTATTCGTGCAAAAGTGCCTCCGGCATTATTTTTCATCTTCAACGTCACATTTATTTCGTTTATTCAGAGCATATTGCTCTTTCTTCTCGCAGCACCTACTTACATAATCTTGTTGTCGTCAAATTTCGAAAGGGACGTCACAGCGGCGGATCTTTGCTTTACCGTGGTTCAGCTAAGCCTCATCTCGTCCGAGTGGTTTAGCGACCAGCAACAATGGGGTACGTTGTCTTGCCAACTCCAATACCACACATTGCTAAAGGTATTCTAGATTACCAAGGTGCGAAGCGCGAATACCAGAAGACGGCCAAGGTGCCACGCGGGTGTGGATTCACCCAGGCCGAGCTCGACCGAGGTTTCATCACTTCTGGACTATGGGCGTACTGCAGGCACCCAAATTTCGCTGCCGAACAGACCATCTGGTTTGTGCTGTACCAATGGGGCTGCTATGCGAGCAAGACCTTGTATAACTGGGCATTTTTGGGACCCGTGTTTCTAATTATGATATTTCAGGGCTCGACCTGGCTCACGGAATTGATTAGCGCGGGAAAGTATCCGGAGTACAAATTCTACCAGAAGCAAGTTGGGGCGCACGTACCCAGCTTAACTCCGTACAAAGCGCCATCACCAAAGGTGATCCGAACGAGCGATTTGGCGAAGCGAGAGAAGGCGAAGCAGAAGTAGAGAACTGAGGGATATGATATGTAACCTCCGGGATGGCATTGACTAACCCGGATGCGTCCACATGCGCATATTATGTAGGGTGCATATGTGATAGTATCACCAACTATGAATCTACACTCAGCTGCATTACGAACTGCAGTATGACGCAGTTGTGCAGCCCTACCCGGAACATTAAAGCTTGACCACGAAGCTCATTCGTCGTTCCAAGATGCGGGGGATTACTGAATACATGGAGTTAGAAAGTCGATCTTGGAGAGATGCACTAGAAAATGGCAACGATGTACTCAACAAAACTACCTACAAGTGGCCAATAGTTCCTTTTGAATCAGTTGCTGTTGGAAATCGTGCATTTCTTATGATGTATGCTGCCGAAAGAGCCTAGACAAAACCCAGGCGCCAGGTCTGTCACGATCCTTCAGCCCCACTAAGACCGGACACCCGATAAGACCTAAGACCGACGATGATGGGGGACGACATACGGGGCGCCGCCTTTTTACTTACATGTGGAGGTGAGTATGTCTTGGTGCAGTTATTGGTGACGCAAGTTAGGCCTGAAATTGATTCACACGACCGGCGAGCAAAGCAACTTGACGTATATGCCTCTTTCACGATCCCCAGATCTTCCACTCCAGGATCTCGGAAGATGATCTTAGCTGGGGTACCCTTAGATCATCGTAGTCCGGGGACGTTCATTGCGGTCAAAATAGTTACATTTCGGACATCATAGTGGCCAAGTATGACGGCTTTCGGGACAGCCGTGGCTTTCCGAATCATGAGTACGGAATACTGATCACCATGAGTTGCAGATAACTCGGTTTCAAGCAGCCTAACGGGCAAATGACTAATTCTCTTGTATGGTCTCGACAGGAACTCGGCTCTAGCAGCCTCTAGTCGTATCTCCATGATATGGTAATACACACGGTACCTTGTCGGCATTTCTAGTACTAGTAAGAGCGATTAGTGGCCGACTAAAGTAGGCGGGCACGTGTCCCTTTTATTAGCATGACCATGAATGACTACCTTATGGCCGAAGATAGGGACCTGACAAATGAGCTAGCTCCCCGCTTAGCAAACAATTTCCACGAGGACAGAACGAATTTTCATTGTTTTATCGCCTAGCTTCCAGAGTACCGATTGATCGTCGACGCCGGCGTTTTTTTTAGGGGACTTGTAGGTGCCAAAGATGGTGAGAGCGATGCCACCCCGAGGGTTCCACAATGCCACCCACCCATACAAGCGGATGTACCAGGCACAGTGGTTACAGTGCAAGACTTATCATGGGCTTCAGTAGGCTTTCAGGGGGGTCTCAATGGCTACTCAGCCTTAAATTTTAACATTTAACAAGCCTTGGATAGATTCATGTATAAGTTACTAGCTCAGGACAACCATTTACTAAATTATACAAGGCAAAGGTATATCAAAAAAGTAAATAAGCTTAAAGAGCAAACTTAAGGAGTAGCAAGAATAGCTGGAAGAACAGCAAGAACGGTAATATGAAGAGAATTCCAAAAATATAGTGCCAAGTGTAGCGTGCCTGGCTTTGCACTGTAGCCAGTACCTACTTTCGGCCCGCACCTTCGCAGCCCACCAGTCCAAAGTCCACTCGGCTACTCAAGTAGTGAAGTGGCACTTTCATTGGCGCCGCCGCATACAGACTTGCAGAAATTCGCACCCTCACGATGCCATGGTACGCTATATGCCTACCATAGTATGCAATTGTGGTGTGCTTGGAAGAAGGAGGACCCAGTAGGAAGGTGGGGCCGAGGACCCTGACTGCAGCTAGTAGCGATTAAATACAGTACCTACTGCAACCGTTAATAATTCAACATTATTTTTCTGCTGCTTGCTGACGATAACCCTTGCTCGCTTCGCTGCAGCTGCTGGTAGCAGAAAATCGGGCGGTGAGTGAGTAGGTGCATTGGTGTATGCAATGTTCGACCGCCCCAAGCCATGCACGTCTAGCAGATCCCTTTTCCGAAAGCCCCAAGGTGAGTGGGGGTCGCTAGGCGGGCGGACTGAGAGTTGATGAATACTTTGCTTATCCCCAGACTCATACACGAGTATATATGTCTCGTGCTCTTCCCTTTTCTCGACCTCCGGATTTCTTATAAAGTCATCTCTACTTCTCACACTCTGGACGAGTTTTACTTAGCGGGAGGAAGACGTCTCTTATCTATAACACCAACTATAAAAACAACTTAGTCACTTATAATACTGGATTAGCTTTTAATACAGTCATAATCACACTCGGCATTACCAGCCTTAAATATCATCGACGTCGGACCGCCAGTTTCGCACATCATAACAAGCCTTAAACTCAGATATTCACCATGCCTTCTACCGGAGAGACACTCACCCTCAGAATGGGCGACCACATCAGATTCCCGAAGCAGCAACCTTCCGAGGGCTCGAGCAGCTACTTCCCGTCGGCAAGGTCGTCGTCGCCCACATCATCTTCCCCTATATCATCACTTTCCAACTCGGACTCCGAGGACTCCCCCATCACCAGGGCGAGCCCGATGATCGGAGCCGGCTATACCATCCCGCCGCTGGAGAGACAGTACGTAGCGCCCACCGAGGAACTCGACGTCGCTCGACAGCTGGCTAAGAAGCCTCTGCCGCGGTCCCTGCACTGCTCGCTGCAGCGCGCCGCCGTCTCCACGAAGAAGCCTATGGTCGAGGACAACGAGACCCGAGCACGAAAGCTGGCCGCCGCGAAGAAGGAGCTACTCGCCCTCGCCGGCCAGATCTGAAAGAAAATGGAGAAGACCGAAAAAAAACATCAATCGAGCTCTCTTTCTTTCCTATTTCGGGGAAAATCATAAAAGCTGAGCCGGCATGCTCGCTTCGGTGAACCTTTTTCCGTTTGTATGCATTATACCCAGGGATTTCGGGCGTACTGGATACGCTTACTGTTTCGGACTGTTTTTTTTGAGCCTATGGGCGGCGTACTTGTTAGCGGGGGAGAATCCGAAGAAAAGGCTCACCTTGGGGGTAATTCTCTCGGCTGACGTGGGTCATTTATGCATTTGTAGTCATGGGGGAGAGGTAGTTGGCCAAAGATAAATAAATTGACAATTTGTTTTTCAGTATCTTCGATTGACGACGCTTGGCGTTTCGTCCCTTTTCATGTACACGTGATTCATTATATACACCACCTGCTACTTTCTTATCGGCTCTACTCGAGTCGGTAGGATAGATTGAAGCCGTAGGCGACGGTCGCTACTAGTGTAACGATGTTGAGCAGCGAGGAAATGCCGTGAAGCTGGCCGAACTTCTTGTTCAGCGCAGCCATGTCCTTGGAGTGCGGCGGGGCATCGTAGCTCGCTTTGCCGTCCTTCTTCTCTACACCGGTCAGGCGCATTAGTAAAACAACTCCACACCTCTGTGTCCAATGCATATGCATCGTGTAGCCGAGAAGCACTAGACAGGCTTACCTTGCTGTCTCCTCAGAGCGGTGATATTATTGGTCTCGGGGAGTAGGTATGCTAGGTTCACGAGCCCCGTAGCGAGCACGGTCCCGAGCGGCAGCAGCACGCCCCAGTGGTTCGACGAGTCGAAAACGCCGGCCAACGAGGAGGGCACGTCGATGCCCTTCAATATTCTCGTCGTGCCGGGATACGTCAGGGCGAGCAGGACGGGCGCGGCGGTCTGGATGCCGAAGTAGTAGGGGAAGACGGCGCGTTGGAGAATCGCAAATTGGGGTCGTTCGAGAACTTTGAACGAAGCTACGGAGTTGATGAAGGTCTAGTTCGTTTTTCGTAGGTCAATTGATGTTATTCGCTATCTAGCTGGGTAGATCGGAATCGGGGTCGGGATCGAGATATCGTGCGTTGATACTGATAGGGGAGGGAAAGTTAGAGTGTTGGGCCGCTTACATGGAAAACCTGCGTTCCAAGCAAAGTGCCGTACCTATGATGATCAGACAACGATTAGATTTGAAGCTTATAGATAGTTGGCTCGTTATATGGGATGAACTTACGATATGATATGGTACGGCGCTGGGGAGAAGAAGATTGGACGTTCACTCATTTTGAAAATCGAGCTTAGAAGGTTAGGTTAGTATGTAGGTAGTGATTAGGTGGTTAGGTACAACACAACAAGGTGAAAGTTAAAGGTCCAAGAATGAGGAAATTCAAAAGCATAAAAGAAGAGGTGAGGTTGAGTTGGGTAATAAAGCAACCTTTCAGGTTCGAGGTAGCTTCGGCAGTTTTATTATTCGAATGGTCGACTATGACGTTTGCGATCTTGGAGCGATGGTGGTGTGTTTTGGCCCCTCGGTCGTGCCATTCAATTCATGCTGGGGAGCGGAGCCAGAGCCCGGGGAGCTTGGAGCTTGGGAGCTTGGGCCAGGATTAGGTACCGAGGAGCCCCATTGGCCCCCAAACGCTTAACGATTAGGCGCATCTGCGCGCGGTCAGGTGCCTGCGTGACTGCCTGCTGGAAAACGAACGCGCCGCAGCACCAGGTGGGTTAAATTATTCCAGGTACCCGCGTCACCTCTAGGCAGATGCCGTCTCTAATAGGCCGATCTTGATAACGAGGCGAGGCCCGAGAAAAAGGTGTCAATAAATAATGAATTGATTTTGCTCTCGTTTCATTTATTCTTCTTTCCGCTCATTTCCCCTCGTTTACCTACACGACTTTCCTACAATGGCGGACAAGGAGGCTACTGTGTACATCATCGACCTCGGGTCGACGATGGGTGACTGCAACAATGGCAGGAATGAATCGGATCTTGACTGGAGTATGCGTTACGTGTGGGACAAGATCAGCACCACCGTTGCCGCATCCCGCAAGACTTGGACTATTGGCGTTGTCGGCGTAAGGACCGATGGGACCAAGAACCCTTTGCATGAGGATGGTCAGGATGGCTACGAGCATATATCCATTCTACAAGAGCTCGGCCCCATGAACTTGACCGGCCTGCACGAACTTCAGGGCCTCATAAAAGCTAGCGATACCGAAGCCGGTGATTCTATCTCGGCTATAGTAATAGCCGTAGATATGATCGAGAAATTCACCAAGAAGCTGAAGTACAAGCGAAAGGTCATACTGGTGACCGATGGCGAGGGATCTGTTGATCCGGACGACTTTTTTGACATATCCGTCAAGATTAAGGCCAGTGGCATTGAACTTATTGTCTTGTAAGTTGGTCTGGGTAGTTAGTCTCTTGGATTGTTTTTACTGATGCTTGCTATGCCCAGGGGTGTGGACTTTGACGATGCCGAGTTGGGCTTCAAGGAAGAGGATAAGTCTCCCACAAAGGAGAAAAATGAGAAGCTCCTGAAGCAGCTCGTCGAGGAATGTGATGGACTATATGGCACTATGGCAGAAGCCATTGACGAACTTGAGATACCGAGATTGAAGCCCGTAAAACCATATAAGACGTATAGTGGACCGCTCACCCTTGGAAATCCCGACATACATCCAGATGCTATGAGCATCAGTGTAGAGCGGTACTTCAAGACGCACAAGGCCACCATACCTCAAGCTAGCCGGGTGGTTCTGTCTTCTCAAGCCGCCGGGGATGAAGAGATGGAGGATGTGGAGCCCACTGGCACATTCGCTGCCGTAAAAAATGCGCGAACGTATAAAGTCAACGACCCCGAAGCGCCAGGAGGGAAAAAGGACGTCGAATTCGAATCTTTGGCAAAAGGCTACGAATACGGGAGGACAGCTGTACACATCAGCGAGTCGGAGTACAATATTACGAAGATCGAGACCACGAAGAGCTTCACTATCCTAGGGTTTATACATCAAGAGAAAGTAAGTAAATTCCTAATACCAAATCCTATTTTTTGTCTCTATGCTAATGCCTTTAGTATGATCCGTTCCTCAATATGGGAGCTACTTGTCAGACTGTCGCCCAAAAGTTCAGTGATGCAGATGCACTCAAACTTTCATCACTCATACACTCTCTTCAGGAGCTTGACTCCTACGCGGTAGCAAGAATCGTGACAAAAGATGGAAACGAACCTGCCCTCATCCTCCTCGCACCTCATATCGAACCCGAATTTGAATGTCTATATGATGTTCCGCTACCTTTTGCAGAGGATGTCAGGAACTACCAGTTTCCTCCGCTTGACAAGGTGATCACCGTCACAGGCAACACGATATTAGAGAACAACCGACTGCTGCCCAGCAGGGAACTTGCAGACGCCATGGACGACTACGTTGATGCTATGGATATTTCCAACTGGGAAAAGGACGACGAGAGGTTAGTATTTTGAATCTATGACAGTGATGTCACGGAACTAACTTTCACAAGGAACCGCAGTCTAGAATACGCAGCGGTTGAGGACGTCTTCTGTCCTCCACTCCACCGTCTTAACCAAGTCATTCGACATCGGGCAATCTACCCCGATGAGCCGCCTCCTCCAACTGCCCCGATCTTACTTAAATACTCTAACCCACCTGAAGACTTGGTCACCAAAGCCAAATCAAAGCTCGCAGACCTCATTGCAGAAGCTAATGTTAAGAAAGGTATACTTATCTTCTCATCCACGTACTTGAATACATACGCTGACATTCGTGAAGTTCCACCCAAGGCCAAAGGCAGGAGAGAAAAAGGGGCCAAGCCTCAACCAATATCCGGTCTCGACGTCGACGCGCTCCTTAACCAACCCCAGAACAAGCGCACAAAGATCGAGTCAGACAACGCCATCCCCGGATTCAAGCAGATGGTGGAGTACGCCAGCGAAGAGTCGGAGATCGAAGACGCTGCGAAGCAGATGGGCAGCATCATCCGCTCGCTCATCACAAACAGTCTCGGGGACAGCGGATATGACCGGGCTGTCGAGAACCTTGGCGTGTTCAGGGACACGATGGTGAGGTGGGAGATGCCGGAACTATACAACTCGTTCTTGACGGACTTCAAGAAGCGCCTGCTCTCTGGCGAGTTGGGCGGGGATAGAAGGGAGCTGTGGTGGCAGATGAAAGGGGCTAGAGGCGCGCTGGGTCTCATCGACCAGAGCGTGTCGGAACCCTCCAAGGTCACCAGCGAGGAGGCTGCTGATGTAGGTGTCGTCCCAATCCCCCCTCTTTCGCATGTGCTAATTCATTTACCAGTTCTTCAAAAAGTAGTATCTGTTCCGAGGATTGGGCATGGCATTCATGGAGTCGAGGCGTCGCGGAAAAGCCCCGCAATGGTTATCATTCGGCTTCAGCTCCTACTCACTAGTAGTAGGAGGGCGGCAATATATCCAAGCAGGTGGTAGACTTGAAGCTACGTTAGTGAGCTCAGCTAGTAGTTCTCGCTGTCAACCCACGTGATCAGTTTATGAGATTGTTTCTGGTCCTGACTGATGGGTACTTACGTAGCTGTCGACAAACAAGTAGAATGATAATGAAAGAGGATTGTGATTGATCTAATTTTTCTTATAAACTAATTGAGATAATTTGATTTAATTGCATACGGCTTAGGAGCATGAGCGCTGACGGAACTAAAGTCTCTACGAGCCTTGTAGTATGGATATTGTAGGAAGCTATCTTCGGTACACTACTTGACGCCTTTAACCACTCAATCAACCCCCCAAGTCAAGCAGTATCTCTTAGGTACTTTTTGGTAGTAGTTCTGTCATTTCCCATTGTTTTCCTAGTTGCGTACCAAAATTACAGCATCGGACGAGTATTAATTGTATTACCCTGCTCTAGGAAGCAAGCTAACCTATATCATACTATGTAATACACAAACCCTCCTAACTATCTCCTGTATATTATGGATATTTATCAGATATGTGAGCTGTATAGGTTTAAATTTCGATGCCATAACTTCTTCTCTTTATCTACGTAAACGGTGTTAACGCTTTTATTGCTCCTTTTCCCAAGTCGATGTTCACAGTGAGTTCGGAATTCCTTGATCTACGAGGACTGTCGATGTTAAGTGTAGCTAGTTGTCCGTAAACAAAGTTAAATATCTATAGAAGTTGATTCCTTTTTAGAGACGTCCGTCAATACGTTCAGGTATTCACACATGGTGACCAGATACCATGTAGTATGATATAATAGACAGACGTGAGACCCGTTGTCTTGCGAACGTAGGCTTACGGGCTGTTATACTCGTAACGAGAACTTCTTGTTATTCCTTTGAGCCTGATCTTTACTCTCGTAGGGTGCGTCAGCCAGGCCAGAGACAGGCACGTCAAGTGTGATTCTACGCAACTCCAAGAGTTGCTTATGGTCTGATTGGCTGACCGGGGATCCTCGCAAAGTTTGCCCTTTAGCAGCAAGACCCGCGTAGTTGCCCAATGATATCAACTCGCAGGCTCCATTTTTGGCGACGACGAGGTGCGTGAGACCCTTCCAGCTGGCAGTCTCCGCCTTTAGAAGTTTCCATTGCCCAGAAAATTCCTTTATATTCCGGGGTTCTCTGGGAGCTTGGTGCCAAACCTTTCCTTGGATTTTCCAAATCCATTTGCAACATACACACACGATTTCCCCTACCTCAACCCAACACATTCCCTCACTGCATGGTCAATACTATATAATAGCAAGCCATATTTGTGGCGGTTGACTGCTGATAATTGCTTTCCCAAGCATATTACCAGCTAGAGTGCACTGCCGACTCTCTACTCGCACCTGTATAGTCTAGATATTTCCCTGCAGTCCGCCTCACCGATCCTCTACTTTACGCTTGCTATATAGTATAGTGGTATACACCCAGTCTCGTTTGCGTGTATATTCATATACCTAAACTGCGGTCCTGGCTGTCACACTGGCACTCAGCACACATCGTGAGGTACGTTCAAGCAGCGCCTATTGATTTGATCTTGACTCATTTGCTAACCTATACTAAGATACAAATTTCCTCTAGATCTAAAAGTCCTCGACCTATAGCCAAGAGCCCTATCGATATCTTCTAGGATTAAGGAGCTTAGACCGTCACCATGGGTGTAACCTTTACTAGCGTTCCGCTGTATGTATATCTCCATGTCCATTCTTCATCATCCTATTCTAACACTTTCCCACACAGCGCGTTACCGGACCGCGTTCTCCTCTTCGAGGGGTTTGAGGGTCGGCCATTCGCCGTACATTTCAGTCTCCTGGCACGCTTTACGACGTTTTTCCGCGAAAAAACATGGGTGAACAACGACCAAGGCCCACTACTTCTCGGCACTTTGCATGCGACTACTCCCGCCCTGGAAATCTTCACCAGATGGATCTATGCACGAAGCACCATGGGCTTCGTTGACCCCACCGAATGGTACCGCGATCGACAATGTGACCGTTTTGAGGATCTAGTCACCGCCTGGCTCTTGGGTGAGTACCTCGGATCGGTGTCCTTCCGAAACCACATCATCCGACTTCTCTGCGTCAACGACACCGCGAACATTCGAGCGCTCGTTCAGTCTCCCGTACAAACCAAACTCTCTACCCACCATACTTTGTTCACCACCGTCATAGGTATCTGGGCGCAGCTATCCCATCCGGATCGGCACACCGAGGGCATTCAAGAACTCGTGCAAGCTCGAGACCCCCTTAGACAAACCCCAACTTTACGAGAAGAGACGCAAACCTACGTGCGCGACCGCATTAGTTTCTATGCGAGCCGTTGGGATGTGTGGCACCAAGCAGCTGCGATGTCAGGAGTGACCCTTAGGCATTCGTATATATTCGAGGAACCCGAGGTCGAGGGTGAGGAGCCTTGAGGCTCGTGCTATTATATATGTAGTCTTGTCCTTTCTGCAAAGTTCTGACTCCCAATGGATGCGATGGAGACAGAGCGAGATAGAGATAGACAGATACATATAGAGAGAGAGAGAGATGGAGAGAGAGAGGGGACGTAGTTTGTGTTCTTTAGTTAATGAAGTTGCCTGATTTCTCGCGATAATAAGCTGAAGATTGTGACCTATGTATCCAGTCTCGAGTCTCCAGCCTCGCTAATGGATTGTCTTTTTCCCATTTTACTTTCAGGTACTTATACCTTGTTATCACAGCCCTTAACAGGATCAAATTCGCTTGGTATCAAACGAAGGAGACATGTGCTTGCGGACAACGCAGGCCTAGTTTTACTAACAAATATGCTGTACTTTCATGACACAAACGAAAAAACACCAAATCAACAGCAATTCTGTACTGGGAAGCTACCTATGAATCCAACAACGAATGGTTACGCGTATTATCCTCAGGACTGAGGCCCCCTATCTGTACCAACACTGCTAATTCGCCGTCCAAGGGGTATGGCTATAGCCCTGAAATGTATAAGAAATAGTTGTAAAATAAACCCGACTGCAGTCAATTATCACGTATCTCCTTATACGGAACACCTTAGCTATCCGTATATGCGTGTATATATGTATACATTACCGCCTAGTTTCTAATGCCTAGTAAGTTCATATGTACTTAGTCGAGGTCTTTAGTTCCATATGCATCTTGGCCCATAATAGGTAAGCACCCTTCCGCCTTCCACTACATCTCCACCTTCAAAGTCGGTCCTGCGGTGAGTAAACCAAGACTCAACTACCTACATAGACAGGTAACCACGACCTTAAATCCACATAACTCTTTGTCCTTGCTGCCTTGGAAGGAGGGACTTGAGGCTTTGTGAAACATTCGATCCAAACTTTAGGTGCCTGATTTGCTGACAAGTTTCGCAGCCAAGAACCAATGGCCATCACCCAAATCACACATACCACCTAAAATTCTTTCCACAGCCTCACTTTCACATGCCCATCGCGAAAGCTCTGTATTTCGTTTCTTTCACCTTTCACTGCCTGTAAATCTCCCTACCGTCTGTTTTCCTCGCATCACTACACACCTCTCTCATCATGGCAAGCAATCGCGAGCTGTACTCGATGATGAACAGCCTGAACTTCACTGGCAGCGTTACTCAACCCGACGGAGATAAACTCTCTGAGTTGAAGGTTGGAGAGCAACCTGCGAAGGGGTTCGAGTTCTGTCCCTACAAGCTCATTCGGAAGTACCCATTTCTGTATTGTAGCAAACAAGATAGCGACGATGTAGGTATCCTTGACCGGGACTGTGACTAGACTTACTGATTGGACTGCAGCTACACGAATGCATGAAGCTCACTATCTTCGAGAATCGCACCTGGACCTTGTAAGTTGGCCCATCCATTCCACTTCGAGGAGAGACATCCAGTCGCTGATATCTGCGTTAACCATCATTTTAGCTTCTACTTGCTAGATCCAGGTCCAACTAACAGAGAGCCCCTCCTGCTTGTGCCTAGTAGCCAGGTCGAAGAGTACCTTGACTATGTAAGCTCTTGGATGAAGAAGAAGTTCTCGGTTCCGGCCGATCGGGAGCGTGAAAAGTTCTTCATCACCTTTGGCGAGATGGACACACCCCTCCCTCGATTCATAGGCCATGCCAACAGCCACAACGCTGTCGAGTCCCTCAAACCACAGGTCCTCAAACTTCCCAAGGATGACTTGACTCGCATCGGCACTGCCGCTTTGGAGCACTACAAGACTAAGATGGACGCAATCTACACTACATTCAGAGCGGACAAGAAGAAGAAGGACGTGGAAGCAGCTCGACTAAAGAGACTTGAACGCCACAAAAGATATGGGCGTATGATGAAGCGAGCCCAAAGATATCTTGGGCTACGAAGCTCTATCACGGAGCACGCCAACTCGTCGCGTTAGTATTCTTGTTAGTAATTAAATGTAATGTTGCTAACTTTTTGTCAAGGTATCCCTAGAATGGGATGGAACGGCAATATTCCGGCACCCTTTAGAACGGAGGGTTATGTTCGGTTTGTTTGCGTTGACGTCGAGGCATGGGAGAGGGCTACACACATAGTCACAGAGGTCGGACTGGCCATTCTCGACACTCGAGACCTCAAGAATATTCCGCCCGGTGGAGCTGACGTTGGCTATAACTGGTTCCCGTTGATAAAATCCCATCACTTCAGAATTCGAGAGCATCTGGACAAAGTCAACCGTCAGTTTGTTGCTGGGTGTCCCGACTCGTTTTCCTTTGGGTACGATCCCTTTATCCAATCTTGAGAGCCGAGCTTACCTTTTGCGTGTAGTCAGTCTTACGTCGTTTCTTCCCGAGACATTAGCGACGTACTCAGTACGATTATCGAAGACAAGGAATCCGACGACAAGCGACCAATCGTCATGGTCGGACATGACATGGGCCAAGACTTGAAGTACCTGAAGAAGGTTGGCTATAATATCTGGAAGGCGCCACACTTCTCGGACGAAGTGGACACGAAGTCGATGTTCCAGCGTTATGAGAAATCAATAAATGGCCGTGGTCTTCAAGGGGTCTGCCAGGACTTGCGCATCCCAGGTCATCACTTCCACAACGCGGGCAATGATGCAACATATACACTGCGAGCGATGATTGCTATGGCGGTCAATTATGCTAGCCAGTCCTTTGCGAAGCAGAATGATCTTCAGCACGGTGACTCGGAGTAAGTGCACATCCCTATTTTTTAGTCTACCGTGCAGTTGCTGACCCCTGAACCATCACACATAGCCCCGGCGAATGGAGCGACGGAGCGACGGACGACGGAGGTCCACCCGTAAAATCATCCGAGCCTATTCCGCAATCTAATAACCGTGCAGGTGAGAGATAATTCCAAGGACCTATTTGAACGCCTCTAATGCAAATGCAGGCCAACCGAATTGGTGATCGGAGAGAGATCATCTATGCCGATAATGTCGATTATATCGTACCATCGCTGTTGCTCAGGTCTCAGTATCATGCTTCTATGGATGCTCACCTCCCCTAACTCATTCAGGGTCTGAAGAAATGGCATTAGGTACCCCTATATCTAAGCTGTGATTGTAGTTAGGTTCGATGCTTTTAACTTTTGCGCTGGCTTTTCTCATGGTTCTGCGATACACATTTGCGATGATTTCGGTTGTCCCTTTTCTGCAGGTGGAGTCCCAGGGGATATTTATTAGTCGGCTCCCCAAAGTTTTCGTCACCATACCCGTTGATAATTTATCAAGCCGTGGGCTATTGAGTTGAGGAGAGACTTAACCCTCAGAAAGGGGTTGTACTTGTATTACAGGCAGAATATGCAATACCACGTGGTCAAAATGCTATGCCGCCCTCCCAACCGTGTCCCAAACGCCATCGCTCCATACATGCTGGGGTAATATACATGCCCGATCAGGGCGTAGATGCTGTTGATTCGAAATACAGCTTGGATGCTAGGCATTCTTCTCTAAGAACTCCTTTGCTTCGTTGACTTTTGTAGCTAAATATGGACTTCCGCCTCGATCGGGGTGATTCAGAAGCATGAGGGTTCGGTGCGCTTTTCGGACCTTCTCCTTCGTGAGGGCTCGTTCACTGGATCATGCAATTTTAGCACAAGTCGTCCTCGTTAGGGGGACATGAAGCCATACTTTAAAGACAGTATCAGAGAAGCCTCCTTCTTGGTCATCTTCGGCTCGAAGCCGCCCTTGTAAAAGGCCTTGCCCAGCGCCCCGACACCTCCCCGGGATCGCCGAAATGCGACGAGTCCTGCGCGGCCCTGTCGTATCGGTATTAGTTTTTGCAGGCTGTAGGAGTACGGGAAGATTGAAAATCTATACCAGAAATGCGGCGACCGCGACGCCGGTTCCGATAGCAAGTGCTGAGGCCATATTGCGAAATTTGAAGTCGTGGACGAGCTTGAAAATTGGACCGAGAGAAGTATGACGCCGTAGTAGAATGTTCGCCGTTCGCCAAGCCGATTTCTTTTTTCGATGTGCACGGACCTTCATAATTGAGCCTTAGCTCAGGTCAATGGCTGAATGGTCAATCGATATGGCGGAACAATGCGTTAATCCGAGCCTATCGAGCCGATAAGATCTGCTGGACCCACCAAAATTTTGAGTAAGTGAAGTTTTTGGAGGGGCGGTACGAAACATCACCCATCCATCTACGAACATCACATACAGAGTTGCTGGAGTCTCGTTTGTCGCCAAGATGAGGTAAGTTCTTGATAGCAAATCTTTATTCATGGCTTTCTTTTTGCTTCGGAACTAAGTTTACTTGTGTTTCGGGACAATACTTGATCGTCGCATCTCTCACCGATTCCATTGCTTCTACGAGCTTAGAAGCGGCTTAGCACACAGCAAATTGGGACAATATTCGCTGACAATTCTCTTTGAACAGGATCGAGACGTGCTATTTCTGTAGCAGACCGGCGTATCCCGGCAAGGGAATTGTAAGGCTCCTCTCCATTAGCTATCCTGCTCCCCCAAACTTTCTCCAGGCCTAACCAATTCTTCTTCCTCAACCTACAGATGTTCTGCCGCAACGATGCCAAACAGTTCCGATTCTGCCGGTCCAAGTGCCACAAGAACTTCAAGATGAAGCGCAACCCGCGCAAGCTGAAGTGGACGAAAGCCTTCCGCAAGGCGGCCGGGAAAGAGATGACGGTAGACTCGACGCTGCAGTTCGCGGCCCGCCGCAACGTGCCCGTGCGCTACAACCGCGAGCTCGTGGCCCAGACGCTGGCTCTTACTGTCGATGAAATTGAGGATGCTCTGGCCTTCGATCACCTTACTGAAGAGAAACGTCGATTACCTGAAACCAAGCGCCACCGATCCAACCTAGGCAAGAGC
>JAOXNQ010000009.1:2238501-2261594 GCA_028571165.1 Hypoxylon perforatum
CGCAGGAGCTGGCCCAGGACCGCCGCCTCGTCCAGACGCACGGTCATCTGCTGCCGCGCATGCGCGGCTCCGAGAAGAGGAGGCTCGCCCAGGAACAGGGGCTCGACAAGGAGCAGATCGAGGAGCTCGAGCAGCAAGGGATGGTCGCAGAGAAGAGCAGGGTGTTCGGCAAGGAGAAGATCCGGCAGAAGGTGCGCGTCGACGGAGGTGTCGAGGTTATGGGCGAGGGCAAGGACGACACGATGGAGGTGGACTCCGATTAAGAAAAGAACGACGAGAAGGAGATACCTTGTGCTACTGCTGCTGCGTGGAACGAGAGAGGAAAAAGAAGACCTTGCATGGCTGCGAAGCGGAGCGAAAGAAAAGAAGACTAGAGTATGGCGTTTTTATGTTGTGCATCATTACCTTCAATGCTCTTCTGCTGCATGCTACGGCGTTGGGTTGGATGACTTTTAGGAATTTGATTCGTATTTACGAACATGATCATATATTACCTTGGTGATCTTCCTAGATGTGGCTCGAATGCTGCGAACGGTAGATGTGTACGAGGCCAGCTTCGGCTTGGTGTTGGCATCCCTTTGACTGAGGCTCTTGTATTGATCCTCCAATCTGCCCTGACACATTGCAAACTACGATTATGTACAGAATAAGTCTTATCGTCCTGGTTATTTAGGGGGTATATATAGTAGTACAAGTGAGTAATGCGAGAACCATTGGCTGCGACATCATTCAAACCATTGTCTTTGGGTAAGACGACGGGCGTGACCATTCCAGGTTCCGTACCAAGGATAAACCTATCCAATCCTAAACCGCTGCCATCGCTCACATAGGGCCTATCGCGGTTGTAAGCCATGCGCTCATCTCGAAATCGTCCGGCATCGGGCTGCTAACAGGTAGCAAATATCCTAGCCACGTCCCAGTAGAAGACCACAGGCAGGGCCTACGATGTCGCGGGCGACGGCTCGGGCTTCCGCCCCCTCCCGGGCCCGTGCATATAATGGATCTTGGGCGGCTGCGGCAGCGAGTCGCGAATGTCCTTCAGAATATGCGCATCGAGCGCCTCGCGCCGCTTTCGCTCCTGCTCGGGGTCGTATACACCCCCTTCCCCTTCCTCACCTTCTTGCCCTTCCCCCGGCACCGTCGTCCAATTCCCCGCGCCGCCTCGCCCCGATAAACCACTGCGCGCGACCACCGCCGGCGCTGGTGTCGTCGACGAGGTCGGGGATGTGGGGGGAGAGGTGGATGATGAAGTTTGCGCAGCAGCGACGCTGACCGGGTCTACGAAGTTGCCCGCGCCGCCGCGGCCCGTGCGCGCGTACGCGCCCGGGGCAAGTGTCGCATTCTGCGCCGGAGCGTCTGCAGGGTCTGTGGGTATTTCATCGGCGGGCGGCGGCTGCTGCTGCTTCTGGGCTTCCAGGTCCTTGGAAGAATCGGCGGCTTTGGTCGCCTCGGCGATGTCCTTCTGCGAGTAGAAGTTGCCGGCGCCGCCGCGCCCGGTCCGGCGGTACACGTCCGCCATTGGAATAGATATATTTATTTATTTAGGTAGGTATTGTATTTAGGTTGGCTAGTGGCGTGCGAATATCTGCTTATTCCAACGACTCTGTGCCGTACCCGTATAATCGGTATCTATCGTACGATGGGATGCGCTCCGGTCGGTCTTTGGTTTAAGAAATGAGCTGCAGGAAAGTGCCGTGTCGTCGGGTCTCGTGTAGCAACCAGAGATGGTGCCCCCTCCCGGTTAAAAGAGGCAAAAAGAAAAAAAGAGGGCGGCAAAAGCTAGCAATTAGCTGTCTTAGACGCCTGCTGGCCTGCCGGCTCGCTTGGTACGATTCCTTTTTAATTAAAACTTGGCCGCGCGCGTAAAACGTCGCCGTGGGGGATCACAGAAGTCGTATATACAATCCTTCTAAAGATACAATTTGGCAAATATGGCAGAACTTGAACAGATCGTCTTAGGATGCATGTAGATGCGGTTGCCTGCTTCTGCGCTACTACGCCGTATACGACCTACCATTCTAAGTCCCAATAACGACGTCATCGAGAGCATATTCCCCGATACCTTTTATGGTGGATAGGTATAACCACGAAGAGGACAACATGTCATGAGTAAATCCATCCTATCGATTTTCGAAAGAGATATATAGAGACGGAAATGTAACAGAATAGGCAGCAATAAAACGGCCATCAGACAATATTTCCAGATCGCCGGTGTCTAGGTGGGCGTAGCTGAATCACTTTTGCTGCGTTGGCTTACAGTCCACCTGGACTGCTTACTATGTACATATAATGTATAATGGATAATTATCTTCTTATGAAATAATGAATTATGGAATGTTTAAATATGTATGTCATTTTTTTATGTGTAGGAGTTCGTGTCAGTACTCAATAATGACAAGTGAGCTGGCGCTGCTGCAGGGACAGGGCTTCGGTATGCGCATAGGGCGACCGCCGTGAAACAGCCTGAGCGCGGCTTTTGGGATTTCAGGTACCGAACCCAAAAAGCCCAAGCACTTTTTCGTGGTGCTCCGCCGACCCGTCCGAGAACATGCTCGTACCTGCGTCAGGCAACAATAGTGCGGCAGCTATGCTGCTATGTGAGAGGGTAAGGCAAGGTGTGGTATGATATATGTACCCAACTCTATAGGATCCCGAGCCCATGCTTTCGGGTTTGGTTGTTTCTTTTCTTACCGCTTTCCGTTTGGCTGAGCAAACCTTGAGTGGTCGGCCCGCGTGGGACGACGTGGACGTCTTATCCATTACGCGGCATCGCGGCCGACCGAAATAACCTGCTCGGCCGTACGATGCTTATCCTTCCTATTTCTCTTAACTCCGGGCGTGTACGTAAAATAACATAACATCGTGACAATTGCCGTGGTATAGACAGGCATCCCCGTCAATCTCGCCATGAGATGATGTGCAAGGTGATTTGCAAGGTGATGTGCAGCTCGGGTAGGGCGGACGACCTGGCAGCGTCGATCCTTGCCATCAGCCGCTGCAAGCTGTCTGGCTGTTCGAAACGGCGTTACGAGAAATACCTTACCGGGCACGTTCAGTTCCGTATTGTCCGTGATTGGACGATTCCGGGGCCCGTTCCAACGCCGCACCCCTGGCTTTCTTGTTCTTGTTCCTTGAATTGCGGCCCCCGAATAACTTGGAATCGTGAAACAAGGCCCGTAGGAATTTTCCTGCTTCGGCGCGGCGCTTCGTATTCTCTTACCTCACTCACGGTGGGAACTTTGAACAACGCAATAACACAACAAGGCACCAGGCACCGGGTAGGTACCGGGTACCGGTGAGGGAGACTTGCGAGGCCTCTTGTCAGCTGCCTTGTGTCATCCGGATACGGTATAGTAAAAATGGGTTCGTTGTGTCACTTGATTTTGGAAGACTGCGGTCATGTTGCCGCGTGGTCACGCCTAGTCGACATCTTACTCTGAATGATGTCAGAAAATAGGACGAGCCTCAATATTGGGACCTTTTAAGCCAGCCACTCACTGAGACGGATAAAGAACCCTCATACTGTAATATCTCTAGGTACCTAACGTTTGACAGGGTTCTCTTTGAGCGTAGAAATACCCCGACACGCTTGGTAGGGAGGCAGATAAGTGTCACTAAGGTTATAGACCTAAAAGTCGACATTGGAATCTCCCTTATTTCGGAGAGGCTATAATAAAACGGACTATATATAGAAAGGTAGTGAGTTAATTCGAAAGTTGAATTGTGCACCGGTTTTTTCCCGGGGCGCTGGTGGCCTTATGTATCAGAGCCTTGTGCTATGGATGATTTCTGGGATCGATGGTGAAATCTTAAATTGAAGGGCGAGTCTAACATGTCGACCTTAGCCATTCAACCGTGTCGGAGGCTTGCAGCCGGCAGTTAAAGCGATGAAACGGGACTGGTACGGATCGTAGATGGGATCGTGACCGGTCTTGCAAGAGCGCTCCCTGTTAACAGGGAATCGTATCATCTAGACATGTAATCAGGACATGGCAGTCAGGCAGTCAGGATAGACGGTGAAATTGCTCTCGAAGAAAACCAAGAAAAGGTACCGGCCAATTGAGCGAACTGTTGTCTTGGCAGGGAAAATTCCCGGCTTATCATGGCTTCCTTCTCGAGTGCGACATCCCATTCGCCAATGATGGGAATACATGCAATACTGTTGGGACAACGAATCACGAGGGCTAGAGTATATGGCGGCATAATTAACCACCATGCCGGTTCCTTATCCCGTGACCCATTACCATGATACCCTTCCGACGACTAGTCTGTGGCGAAAGTGGCAGCGATAGCACCACTATACTATGTAGTATGCAGCTGGTTTCTACCTATACCAACAGGTCCGATGGGAATAAGGGTTAGACTATCGCGGTGGCGACGCTATCGTTCACTTGGGAAGGAGAAGATGGAGCAGTAGACGAGCCGTGATCTCGATATATACGGAAAATCGCACAAACCGTCAGCAGATAAATATTTGGACGAGCCCATCCATGGTGGTCCAGACCATCCAAAAGTCTTCGACCTCGAATCACTTGAGTCGAATGAATTCTGGCCGAGTCCTAACCTAAGCGGCGTGGGACTGGCTCGAAAACTCCAGCCCTCGCGAGAATTTGACGCCGGCTTCTCCCTTGCTTGAATGCATCCTATGAAATGTCGGACAAATGTAGCTTCAATTGCTCAGCAATGTCTCTCGCTTCGAAATAGAGCACGTTCGAAACTCGTAGAAGACTTTGGGTAAATCTAATGGCAGGCTGACTTGATAGGTAGATGCTCTCCTACTTGCATGAGGTACCGTATTGTACAGTAGTAGTGTGGATGGGGGGTGGCTATTCCTTTCGATACCCTAATATGGATACGTGTATGTAGTAGTGTGGCCGTGACCATCCAATGAAAGAGAGCTCTGCGGTATTGCATAAGAAGAGACCTATAAGGGGTGGGAATAGCAACCCTCTGCTACCTGCCGATGTGCAAGTTCGAAGAGCTCATGCGAGAAAGTACCTGCATCCGGAAATGTCTAGTGTCCTGCTGATCCCCTCGTGGAATTTTGGACGGCCAAACCGTAATCATCCCAACGTGTAGTTCATAAGTTACCACGGAGGCCAGGTTCGTGACCACGGCAAACTGGGTGTTTCGATATTTTTTTCTCCTTCATTAATTGGAGTGAGAGATCCTCCCTGGACAGTGAAACCACGGTAATTCCGTCAAAGATGCCACTTGCTTCAGGAGATAGGAGGAATATTCATCAGACCGGACCGTATCATGCTGCGGTTGAGATTCAAAGTTACAGTGTCTCAGCCATAAATACTGTGCCCTTTGTGATGCCCTTTGCGTATGTAAGCATGCAAGCTAGAGATACCATGATCCATGTATTATATCCCCCACTTGTACTTATCCAGTCCAAACCCCTCCTTGCCCTCCTCTAACTTCAATAAATCCTCCAAGCTCTCAGAACTCAAGCTTAAGCTTCTGCCGATCTTTTATCTTTGTGTAGGTAATTGTGCATTCATTTTATTCTCCGTATGAGAAATGTGGCGCTCGTAATGTAAGATCCTGCCTATCATACCTACGCGTTCGGGCATGTCGAGTAAGCGCAAAGGATTCTCTGAAACTAGAGAGGAAGAGACACGAAATATGTACGAAGTACCGCGAAGATGGTCAGTTAAGCGTACCTAGGTAGATATTCTTAGTAGCTCGGTGATTAGGAAATCGTCAGGGGTAAACCCTACCCGCCCAGGTGACGCGCTTACGATCGTAGTGTTGATCCGCGTAGTCCGGGGTCGATAATCGATGGTCCTTGATCAATTTATAGACCCGGCCCGGTCACAAGGTTGTTACTGACCGGAAGGGGTCAAGCCCGACCTGTTTCCACTGTCCAGGCGGGAGATGGGCGTTGGGGCGGAATATGCCATCGCACAACATATTTACGGTATCATAGCATGGAAATCAAAGAATGAAGACTATCTTCTTTTTTACTATACGTGTTAGGTTCAAGCGAGACCGTCCCGTCCTTATCGTGGCGTATATGAAGCCATCTTATTACATAAAACAATGCCTGTATTAAGCGCTACAATTTATGTAATTCGCTGTGCCGTTATAACAGTCTTGTCTATTTGGCCACCCCCTTGTTCCTCTCTTCCTTTCCTTTCATTACGCGTACACCCTCGCCGAGCCAACCCTACGGTCCACAGGGAGTCTCTCCAACATCGTTATTATCTAATTCGCGGACGAGCGAATGATACGATATGGCTGTATGGTAGATGCTTCGTATGCTCTATGCAAAATATTTTGAGCGCTTCCTTAATAGAAATCTTCGCGAATAACATCCAAGATATGCCACGTTATACGGCCACTTGTCAATTGAGAGACGCATAACGAGCTACTGCTGTCCATGTGTGATAGGCAATTTCTTCCGTACCTATCGCTGAGAATGCTCTCTGTATGAACGCCTAAGAGCCACATATTACGAAATAGGTAGCTCATCCTATTCGACGTGTCTTTTCGAGACTCCGGTGGAAGCTCAAAGCTGCGCAGTATTTGTCCGGCTCCGCTACCTCTACCACGCAAGACGGGAGGAGCTCGACAAAGGTCCATCCAAGCTATACACGTGCGAGAGAGGAATGTAAGAAGTTGAAATAACTACCTACCCAAAGTTACTGCCCTTCAAGGTACAGATTCATAATTCTAGGTACGGATTAAAAGCATGTGGATAGATTTATCTAAAGTGGGTTACCTCGAAGGATCGGCCATTTTTTTCTCTTTTTTTCTTTATTCACATGCTGTTTCACTGCTCCAAACCAATCTATCGTTACACGTCTGAATAGTTTCAACTTTTATGCTATTCATCCGAGTCCATCTGATAGTAAAAGATCGGACTCAGTACCTACATATCTATGTAAGACGACTAATTCATTCATAAAAATCATCTTATCCAGGTTTGCCAAGCAATTGTTTGCTTAGACGTTTTCTCCTAAATATTAGGAGCTTCTAGCATCAGAACCGTACTGTACTATCGAAGCCTGGGTCCAAACCTGCTGATTGCAATAGTTGGGAAGCTTTCTCAGCTTACAGCTCAGATGTTTCAAGCGGCTTAATATCTTCTCCCTGTTCATATGTAGTCAATAATTGCTAGTCCTGACTGGAAGATTACCTATCAAGCAGGTTTCTACTTGTTTATATATTTATGCTGGGTCTCAATTGCTCCACGTTGAAGTTGTGCCTGGCTATTTAGATACCTGGGTACCTACCTAACATACCTTGTATCTACAGCCCTGACCCGGACAGAAGACTATCCACATCAAGATTCCACATGCATCCAGGAGACTTAGGAGCTCAGGAGGTTAGGTTAGGTATGCTCTGTATGTACAATACAATACATTCGGTAGGTACCAACTGATGTAGAATACAAAGAGTGCTGCACTTGACGTGCAGCGCGTGCGTATCTTTCAATGCGCTCTGGTGGATTCCAACTGGGCACTCAGAATTGAATTAGGACGGGGGAGCGAGCTTTTGGGGGGGAATGAAATGGGGGAGGGGAAAAGAAAGAGACTAGGTAGAGAAAGAGACCCAAGAACGACCCCATGGCCGGTGGCCACACCACAACAACATACCACATGCACATTTTAATCCCACTAGCCTAGCATGTTTCTATTGCTAGGCCGCCAGGGTCAGTAAACTGTTAGCTAGTTGGAGTGAGGATAGCAAGCACAATAAGCAAAGCTCTGGAGCTAAGACGATGGCGCAGCACGCAGCACGCAGTTCAAGCCCATTTCCTAATCCAAATATTGTTCAGGTCGGGGTTGGGGTTGACCTAGGCCACCTGACGAGGAACTGATGTACAAAAGATACATGAGATACCAGATACATGCCACACATCCACTGTCCATCCACCCTTCAGGGCTACCTCCTTTATGTATAATGAACGTACAAAGTACAGTACCTGCCTAAGCGTACCAAACCCGTACTCAGAGCGCATCGCCCATCGCTTCCATCCCAGGTCCAGGTGGGAGCAGTTCCAGGTGGAAGCGCATGGCTCATACCTAACTTTTTTTTTTTACTCGGAATCCATAAAAATTATTAATTTTTGTGCAGTGCAATTGATGCTGAGCTTTGTTCTTTCCCTTATTCCAAGAAAGCCAAGGGCAAAGGAACAGGAACGAAGAAAAAAAAATTATTTCGATTTATCGGACGGCTTTTCTTTTCCCAACGTCCGCCCTCCACATCTCCATCTCCCCCCAGGCCCTTGACCAATACATATCGCAATCCGCCCACCATTGCCGGCGAACCTCTCTCGCTTTGCTTTTTTTGCTTCCTTTTTGCTCGTCCGTCTTTGCTATATTCTTCAACGATTTAGGCTAAGACAGCTGTAGTACTAAGAAGAGAAAAAAGACATTACAAAAACACCAATTGTCGAAAGGCGTATTATTTTGTGGCTCTACCCTCTACGTGTTCGGCAATGGCCTCTTCCAAGGTAAATGAGCAGCGTGTTGCACCAACTTACCTCAACCTACCTTGCCCGCCCAGCTCGGTTCCCAGATTAGAACAGCTGTGCTGATCACTTGGATTTATCACCACAGGAAATGCAGTCGTCAACAAGGCCATTGACCCAACACCGTCAATCTATCTCCTCGGGTTCCGCCTCTTCCTTGGGCGCCGCGAGACCATTATCCCATTCGCGCAACAACTCCCATACCTACTCCGCTCTGTCCGGTGCTCTCAATCCGACCCACCGCGTAACACGTCGCAAGAGTATGACCAACACTGCAGCCAACGTCGCAGCCGTCGCAGCCGCTCTCGAAGAGGCCGGCGACAAGGTCGGTCCCTTGCCCATCGCCGTCAATTCCCGTCGGGGCACCATGTCGAAATCTGCCGCCGCCCGCTCCGCTATCGTCGGCAGCTTGCCTTCCCCGCCCGCGAGCTTGCCCACTCAAAGGTTCTCCTTGAACATGAAGCTCGAAAGTGCAGAGAATGCGATCGATGACGACTCGAATGATATGTCTGCTGATGAAGGTGAACTGGGGCCTGATAATGCTCGAGTTAGGCGAGCGAGCGACGGCCAGCCCCTGACCAAGGAGGGCAAGAAGAGCAACCGCATTGAACTCCGCTGTGATAAGTGTGGGAAAGGATACAAGCATAGCAGCTGCTTGACTAAGCATTTGTTGGTGCCCATTTCCTTGCACACTGCCTCTCTCCTCCATGCACTTACCCAGGTTTCCGGATAATCTGTATCTTCCTCCCTTGTGGACAAGGATGGACTGGCCAAAGACCCCCCAAGCCCTGAGTGACTGAACATGAACCTTTTGTTGACGAATTGCTTGCCAGGTGGGAACATACTCCCGAGTGGTCCCTCACATCCAAGCTGCTCATATCCAAGCACCAACAAGTTCAACTGCTCGAAGCGGCTTCGGTCCTCGTCGCCATGAACACCAACGATGCAACCACTCCTCCAGACTCGGCCAAAGACTTTGCTAGCGATCGCGATTCGGCTTCTCCCACCGCTTCAGGCTACTCCGAACTGCACGATGCCCATAGCTCGGCCGATACCACCCCACCGCCGCAACCGGAGGCTTTTGGTGCGACCAATACCCTTGCATATCGGACATCCAAGAGGAACAGTAGCGGAAGTGGGTATTCGCGATCTTACCAATCAGCCACGTCGGGATCATTCTTTCCAGGAAGTGTACCCAATGGAAACGGGATTGGCCACGGCTTCGGTCACTCCCGTCACGTCAGCTCGGACCTGCGTCCTACTTCTTCGGGTATGAACAGTACTGGCCAGGATGACCGTGATCTCGCAGCCGCTGTGGAGCTGCTTAGCTGCAGCTTCAATAGCAACGGCGGAACTCGGGATTCCAGGCTGCCCGAGGACGCCCCTCCGGTACCACCATTACCCGCCCAATATCTCGACCACGCAGCTTTTACAAGCACGAGCTTCATCAACAGCTTCACGTCCGGACAGATGCCAGAAAGTTTTACCCGTGGCGAGATCAGGCACACGGCGGACGTTAAGATGGAGGATAGCGAAAGCAGTGTCATGGACGACGACGACGGTGACCTACGCTCCAGGGCGCGAAGCAGCGAGGAAGATGACGAGATGATGTTTGGCCGTATGGAGGACTAAGCCTCAGAATCGCTCACTCGAGACGACATGAAACGAATCATGGCTCCTTTTTCTATTTCTTTTGTATCACAACGTATATCAACTTCTGTAACCGAGGTGGTTCGCTCCGCAGCCGAAACCTTAGCACCGAAGAATGGAGGTCCGTTCAGAGATATATACTCTCCGCGGCACTCTCCAAGAGGTTAAAGTGAGGATCGGAGGGAGCGTCGAGCGTACACCCAGACCAACCAACTGGAACTTTTTAGGGCGAAGGATAGGTTTCATAGGAGCAAAGGGCGTGTGGATGTCTTGATAATAGGACGGAGAACACCTGTTTGTTTTATGAATGGAAACCAAATCAGATGAACATAAAAACTTACTATATTCATTGCTTGGCTATGCGTGGCATAGGGTAGGGCTAGATAGTTAACAATATGCGTTCTCTGGCAGGTTTGGAGAAATTCTTCGGAACGAATATTGCCAAGATTTTACTTTGCTGCCGGACTTGCCTATTTGTTTATGCTGCAGTAGGCTGTAGGCAGCACAGGCGGAAATGCGGAGTCATGATACCAATGATGTTGATGATCTGCATGTGAATGCACGTTGGTAGAGATGGTTGCAAACGGGAGGACCAGAGCCGCGGAACAGCGAACACATGAGATGTAAGATCTTATGAGATAGGCTCGACCGAAGAAGTTTTTATAAGGTCACACGAAAATGGAGAAAAGAGGAGATTAAAGAAGTAGGAGAAGAAGGGAAATGGAAAACTCTGATCGAGGATCGAGGACCCGGCCTCCTTTTGTGAAGCGAGGTTTGTTGTCGATCAGCTCTGTCTTGTGGGGTTGGGTTTGGTACCGGACAGAGCAGCAGCAGAAGTTTTTCCCAGCTCTGAGAAATGAGCGACGGGAGAGACGTCACTGGTGCTAGGTTAGCGGTCTGCTAGGTAGCGAGCAGGCGAATAGGCGAGTTATCAGGCCTGCTGGGTACAACACTTACAGGCGATCGATCAATTGAATGTCCATTTTTCCCCACATACAAAACGGGCAGCTGGAGAAAAGCTCTGAATCGATTTTCACCAGGGCCCCGCCATTCTTTTCAATCTACAGCGATTCATAGGGGGAGAGCTCGACCCTAAGCTTTTTTTCCCACCCTTGGCCTCAGAGCTATTTTGTTTTCCAGCTCTTCCTTCAATAAACAAATCGCGGTACCTAGGGTATCTGGGCTCTTGGCACGCGACATCATCAGAAAGCTCGAACTCAGATAGTGAGAGACGTAATTTCTTACACGACAGTCTGAATTAATTATTTTAATTTTCTATCATCGGAGATTATTCATCTCATCTCATCTCGAAGGTGCACGCGATAATTAAGCCCCCAAGATGCGAACCAGGAAACAGACCCGCGCGGAAGAGTCCGCCGACGCCGCCACGTCGTCTCCCACGCCGTCGTCGTCTGCGCCGACCGTCGTCAGCATCACGAAGATCGAGGGCCCTAAGACCGCTTCGAAACACGACGACGTTATTGTTGAAACCGCCTCCGCCGCCGCCGTCCGATCCAAGCTGCCGACGCTGATCCAGTTCCCGCTCGTCGCGATCCTGAGCCTCGCGCTCTCCCAGCTCGGATACTCGCTCGCGTGGGCGCAGACCAAGGGCGCGCTGACCGCGCACGCGCGGCTGCTGAGCACATGGACCGACTTCGGGCTCGTCGTCGGATGGAGATTGTGAGTTTTGGGTACCTTCGGATAGAACTGAAAAGAGAGTTTGCGCTCGTGACGTAATGCTAATGATCGGCGGTCGAAAATAGATTCGAACTTGCACTGGGATGGTTTGGCAATTATGATGGCTACGATATTACTGCGTTGAACCTCCTGTCGAGCGGGCCCCTGGTAAGCTGAAGAGCGAGCTCCCGTCCCGGCGTTTTGAACATCGGGGTCGTCTTGTTATATACATAGGCGTGGAACTAATATGCAGCGAATAGCTCTACCTTCTATTTGCCTTCTACGAGGTCCCAGCCAGCGCACTTCTCATTACGCTCGGGATCGAGACTATCGCGACGTACATCCCCTTCCGCCTCCTACGCCCGCTTTCCGTCGCCCACTCGGACCCCAGCCGCGCGCCCAACGCGGAGATCGTGACGGATCGACCCATCGCGCTACTAACAACGCTACTTGTGGGTGCTATCTACAGCGTAACGCTGTTCTTCGCGTACGCGACATACCTGCCCTCCTACCTCGTCGTCTACTTCACGAGCCTGCCGTCCGTCGCCTCCGCCCACGAGGCCACGTACATCGGGCTGCTACCCGTGACCCTCGTCCTCGGCTTCGCCGCGCGCTCCTTCATCTTCGCGCCCGCCGAGGGCGTCCCCAAGGCCGAGCGCTTCGACCCCGTCAGCGCGTCCCTCCCCGAGACCGTGCGCTGGAACTTCTGGGGCTGGTCAGCCCAGACTAAGGTCGTGATCCGTCGCACCGCCCTGCTAATGCTGGTTTCCGGCGTCAATACGTTCCTCCAGACCCGCCTGACGGTCGACGGCGTCGAGACCCCTGGTGCGCTTGCGTGGAGCAGCGTCTGGGTGCTCGGCGCGGCGGTTACGGGGTTGGGGCTTGCTGCCGTCGGGAGTGTTTAGGTGTCTGGACGTGGGAGTACGCTGAAAGGGGATGGGGAGTTGTATGGCGAGAAACCAAGGGAAAGGAAAGTGTCTTCGGCGGGTAGGCTATGCGAATGGAGTTACGGTCAAAAAACGCAGGGAGGAAAGAGTCTTTTTTTCTGGAATATGTCACTGTGGCAGCCAGATGGATTCGCGAAACGCGAGTTGTACGTTTTCTTATTGTCTGTTTTACAGCCTAGGTAGGTAGGATCTAAATTTTAATTCCAGCCCTCGACACAGACTGCTTTTGTGACATTATGCTGAAGTAATAGGAAAGGGCGATTCATGGGCAGCATTATTAATGGTAGCATTACTTCTTTACTTGGGAATTGATGCACACGGTGTCTATTTTCTATCAATAACACTGCGAGCTGGGGGGCTACTGTTATTTCACTACTACAGTCACTCGAGCTTATGCTTAAGCTTGATCGCATTGCCGTAATTGGCAGTTTGTCTACCTCATGATTGGTTTATATTGCAGCATGGGTCCCAATCTTCAATCCTGTTTTATTTCAACCATTTCAACGTGTGCCACAGCAAGATCTTCCCGGTGAAGCAAAATGATCAACTAAGACATACTGAATCAGAGGCTGGTTTTCAACTAGGCGCAAAACAATAGAAGTATTGAGGCCTCACATGCCTCTCCAAATCCAATAGAATATGACCTGTCAGCAGCACCGCAATCTGCCTAACCAATGGCTATACAGCTAGGGCGGCTTCAAACCGCTCCCCCAAACACTAGAGAGTTGTCAGCTCAGCCAGGCGTCTTCCTATGACTTCGGCAAGCCTCGCCGATTTCTAGTGTATGGTGCTTTCCCCCGCTCCTTCCTTTTTTTCATCGTAGAATGCTTCTCTTTACAGCTCATCCTCATAATTTCATGCGTTCATAGAGAAAACAATGGAAGTCGTCGGAGTCGTTGCCGCCATTCCTGGTTTGATTGATATCATTACTCGCATCAAAACGACGGTGCAGGGCCTAGTCAACCGGAAATTTTTCGTAAAGGAAACGTCAAACCTCATTGACCAGCTAGATCTAATCAACCAAATCCTAACGGATATTCGACGAAGATGGAGCCCTACATCCTGTCGTCGTTTTCGTTTAGACCGACTCCCACCTGCGATCAGCTCACTAAAGGATGATCTGGAGTCACTAGAAGCACTCCTCAACACTATAACTCCTATTCGCAAAGCGACACTGCTCTTGAAGAAGGCAATGCTGATGGTCTCGGGGGTTGAGGCTAAGATTAAAAGACATTCAGAATGTCTCGAAAAGACCAAATCGCTTCTTATGCTTGTCATCATTAGCCATGGCGAAGAAGTAGCCACAGGTGAGAAACCAAATGGACTTATAAATGGCAGTATGCTTACCTACCTGGTGACAGAGAGTTTGTCAACCTCCCAATCAAGCTTCCGACTAGAGCTCAGTAACCTCCTACGGCCATGCGATCACAACTTCATACCCGAAAATCTGAGCGGGACTTGCGAATGGATTTGGACACATCCGTCTTTTTTTCGATGGGCCACCGCGGGTCCAGGAGAGTTCATAGACCGAATGATGTGTATATATGGCACAAAAGGATGCGGTAAATCAGTCCTTGCTGCGTCTATTATCAAACATTTAAAAGTCCAAGGCAAAGTCGCCTCCTTATTTTCTTTCATGGCTGGCAGAGGAAGCCAGCGTAAATTGAACGACTTCTTACGCACACATTTATGGCACCTCTTGCAACACATCTCCGACAAGGATCTACATTTGATTTACACCCCTCTGATGAAGTCCTTACCGATAAACGAACACAATCTCGGAGATGCCATCAAGACGGCGGGAAGGCTGATCAGGTCTACCATATACTGTGCTATCGATGCCGTTGACGAATCTTCGGATAACTGGTCCCGGCCCGAGGATGGAAGTCTGAAATACATATTCGATCTCGTGAAGACCCTGCCGAATTATCGCCTAATATTGCTCGGCCGTGAACCAGCCATTCGAGTTACCATAGCGATAATTCCTTCGAGCATAGAGATTACCGATGATGTAGTCAGGCACGACATTCACAATTTCATTGATGTCGAACTCGATCGATCGCTAAAGGTCCAGACTCCAGCCGCAAGACAACTTGTCCGACAATCCTTACAGGAAAAGTCTACGAACATGTTTCTTTGGGTCTCACTTGTTTTCACAGAACTGAATCGCTGCTACCTTGAAAGCGAGATCAAACAAGCTTTGGAACGCTTGCCTCATGACTTAGATCGAGAATATCATCGATTGTTTGCTCAACTTATGGCGAGACTTGGGGGCACGTCAGCTCGCCCATCAATATCCATGCAGCGTACGAAATGTATCTTGTCTCTTATTATTGCTGCAGACGAACCTTTGGCATGCGATGAGCTCCACCATGCTTTCGCGTCATGTCAAGCTTCGGACGAAAGTTACGACAAAAGCCTTATCGATCCCAGAGGCATCACAGATTCTATTGGGGATTTTGTGCGAGTCTGGGATGGCCGCTATCACATTGCTCACACTTCCCTGACTGAATTTCTAACCCGTGATTTGGAGTTATGGGTGGTAGAAGATGAGGCCATCATCTTCTTTCGAATCGACATGATAGAAGCACAGGCTACGATGTGCCTAGCATGCCTCAACTACCTCATCCAGGCAGACCTAGGTTACCCAATGTCAGACAACTCGCCAAATGATTTACCAGCAAGACTCGTTTTCTTCCAATACTCATCAAGCAGCGTAACATATCACCTATTGGAATCTTGTCTAGTCCAGTTAGACCCTCTCATCGAATCTCGACTGCATGCATTTTTCAGATCACCACAGTTCTGCGCATTCATAGAATACCTGTTTCTTTGTGTCCAGCATGGCGAGTGGATTCTCATGCGCGACCACATGCAATTCCTGGAAGCACTGGCAAGTTCCGAGAACTTAGCAACGCTGAACAAAACCTTAAAGGAGCTGTTTGACTCTGGCGAGCTCTTCGAACCAGAACTATACCGTCGTAAAACAGAATTTGGACCCAACCATGCAAAGTGTCAGACATGGCAGTCTGTAATGATGGCTATCGAGTGGATCTGCAAACCTCATAAAACCTCTTATCCTCGGGATGAGGATATTGCCAACCTGCATGATAGTGAATATTCAAGCCAGGGACATGTAACCAAGATTGCAAGGGGTCCTGTTTCAGACTTGCCACATTATTTAAGCACGAAACCCCTTGGGGGTACAAGCTTATTCATAAATTCGATATTGTCACTTCGTTTTCCTACGAGCCTCTCGACGCTGTCTGCAGAAACCTTACCTATTCCCATTTTACTTCTCTGGCTACACAAGGCATCTGAGCTAGACGAGAGAATCCGCCTCACATCCATCGCCCTGAGAAGGCTCAACGAGCAGCGAAACTTCATGGAAGCTTTGTTTTCGTTTTTCATGGCTAAACTACTTGATATTCAAGGCGACGAGGCTGAAACTATTTCCCACTTCTATCAAAAAGCACTGGACATTGCAACCAAACTTCTGCCTCTACCTCATGTTGAGTGTTTGATATTCGTCATCTTAGAAGATCTATCAACTTATTTATCCCGCGAAGGCAGGTATGAAGAATCGCATCAGGTCTTATTACAACTCCGCGAGCGTCTCATGGAAGACCCGGTAGACAACCAACCCACAGCGAATATGAGTTACCAAGCCAAGAGATACTTTCGATTTTTCCACAAAAAACTTTTAAAAGAATACAAGACTTCTAGGCTTTACGACTTGGCCTGCCGCCATTTTGAAAACGGCGAGCATGAAGATGTGTCTCAAATTGCAGATTTCGTCATTGCGAGCCATGGGAAGTCGAGGCGAAGGAATGATACCTTTTTGTCTGCTCTTGAACTTAAGGCGCAATCACAATATGTCATTGGAATATTTGATGCGGCTGAACAGACGTACCGTAAAATGCTGCATGAGGTAGATGGGTCGAACAAAAAGCTGCAGCCTCGCCAACGGTGGAGTGGCCTATCAAGAATCGCTTCGTGTCTCTTTAAGCAAGGGAAGGAGACTGACGCAAAGCAATGGATACAACAAATTGGTCTGAATTTACCCATCGTTGAAACGTATGATTCAGTTGAACGAACCCGACAAGCGACATCCTATACCACTACCAATATTCAGAGAATAGCATGGATCTCTATCTATCTGGGAGAGTTTAGCATAGCTGAGAAGCTCTTGAATAAGGCAATTGCAGCAACCAACTTATCCCAGGAAATAGCGCCTCAACCTTACCTTTCGAACTTGAATAATCTTGCCGAAACACTGGGGGAATATCGGCAAAGCTTTAAGAAAAGTGAGGCTATCTTGAAATGCTCCCGGCTGTTGGCAGCATTGAGATCTGCCGATTGCGCCGAAGATCCCTTCTGGTGGCTTGAAACATGCTATGATATTCAAGATGAGTTTGGTAGTCCTGCTTTCAATCCATTGGATGTTATATATCTCAAAGGGATTGACGTTTCAGTTGCACAATTCGGGGTACTGTCGGACCTAACGTTTTTTATGTACATGGAACTGGTCGATGGATACAGCGCAGATGGAGAGCATGAAGCTGCAGCTGCGGTCTTACAGGACTACATTTCCCGCCACACCTCTGCGACTCGGGAAGCCGCTAACGCAGGAGATCAGTGCTATGAATTTGTTTTCAAGGCTGCGCCTTCGGCATCCCAGAGAAGCGGTAGCCATCCAACATCGTCCATCCCATCATATAAGGTACGCTATCGATCACAACACTAGCAATATGTTGACTTGAGGTCTATGTATAGTCGACAGGCACTCCTGGATTCTTGCTCTTTCACCTTCATTTCACCGTTATATGGATGTGTTAGAAACGTCGTCAAACCGTGAAGGGTTGTGACGCCTAGACGGAAGCGCGCGCTTCATAGGAAGCCTATGTACTTAAGGGGGGAGGGGCGGCCAACTGGATATATGGAGATCAACTATCACGGGACTTCCACTTAGTAGCAGAAGACGTGGCTTCGGATGGGGATTAAGGCGATATGAGTTCGAATCCCACATACACATACTTAACACTCAGATAGTGTTGATTTTGGGATGATGCTGCGCCCCTGAGCTCCGGCGAGGTCGACCCTCGGAGACAAAAGTGATAGTATTCATGAATTTACATTGTTTAAGTCTTTAATAACCATATATCAACGGTCTATGCTTTTCTTTTTCTACACTTTGCCTAGTTGCTTCCACTAATGTCTTTCACTTTGTATTTTGTTGCGATTCGCACTGGACCAAATCCAAAAGGGGCTTGTGGACGGATAGCAGGGTGTCCGCCACCTCGTACCAGCCGGGCGCGCCGCCACGTCTGACAACGTGCTTCCGGGGCGTGTCGTCGACCAGCAGCTAGAGCAAGTCCGGGCGGGCGTAGTGTCCGACCGTATCGACGACCGCCTTCGCGTTTCCGATCTGGTCGAGGTCGATGTCACAGTAGATGAGCCCGTCGAAGGCCGGGTCCGCCGGCTCCGTGAGCCGCCTGCCGTCCGGAGCGTACACGGCGGCGGCGCCTCCTCCCGCGGGGCTCTGCCACCATCCTTCCTGCGGCGGCTGGTCCGTCCGCGGCCGACTCCTGTCGTTCCCCACCTGCGACACGGGGCTGTTCGCGCACAGCACATACGTCTGGCCCTCGATGGCGTAGATCTGGCTGGCCATGACCTCGGTGGCCTCGATGGATAGCGACCAAGGCTCCCTGACGGGGTTTTGGCGGTTTGTCGGCCACGCGGCGATATGGACCTGTTTGCCCTGGCTGAACGTGTTGTATTTGAGTAGTGGTAGGATATGCTCCCAGCGGTTAAGCATCCTAGTGGCATGTTCATGATGTTGTTTGGTGGGTTGCTGAGCTCCTCTCCGAAAATCGTTCTCTCAATGTGCGTCGGCTTGATTTTCCGCCGGTGCATCAAGCGGTCTCGGCTTAGAGGCTAGGGTGCATCGTCTACTCATGGCGGCCCGGGATTGGCATTCAAGTCAGGCGAGGACACAGAATCTAGAATCTGCACTTTAGCTGCTCGTTGCTGCATTTTGTCTTACGTGCACGGCATACACGCCCTCTTCCCTCTCTTCCCGAACGGAAATCATTTTCGCCTCTTGTTGGGGATCATGACAGAGCCTGTTCATAATCTCGAAGTCGAGAATTTTGATCGGGGAGTCAAACGGACCGCTCACGGGAACAGATGACTAAGTCGTCAGGTCCCAGATTACGTAACAATCATTGATTACGTGATCACAGTTCCAGCAATTCACTTACATAAGCTGTGTGGTTTACGTAATCTTGGGCATTGCAGTGCTTCAGAAGCCATCTACAACATCAAGATCACCCTAAATCAAACAATGGTAGTAAGCATTGGCTCTTAGTGCTATACTGTCGAAGCTAACTAGATTAAGAACATCTTTTCCCCTATAAGTTGTCAATGTATGTGTTAATCTCTACTGCTATGAAGTAGTTTGGGCTATTTAACGCTTCCTATTATCTACGCCATCGAGTATACAATACACCTTAGAACTTACGTAAACTAGGAAATGAGGACTCACTCCGTCAGTTCTCCTTAAATCTTGAGCGACATTTACTTACCCAGGTACCTGGGTAAGTACCTAGGTACATATAACCCTGAGGCTCACATCATAATCATACCTCAGATACGATATTCTTTATAGTATATTCAATCATCCCACACGCTAAAAGTCTCGTCGCTACTAGGTACGTCGCCTTGTGTCTTTATGCTGCCACACCTTAAAAATACAGTGTTAAGTTTTATATACTGTGGTTTTGGCGGGTGCGGATTTGGCGAAATTAGCACGTTGGCGGTTCTCTGCAAATCCTCCGCCGTCATAAAGCGACGTCGGCATCAACGCCCGATCTCCGCGACAGGACGCTCGACGTGGGGTAGCTCGAGATAGGAAGTAATAGATCTTACCAACTCAGAGATGACGGCCAATGAGCAGCAACGGGTATCTGAACACTATCTACCTCCCATATAAGTGATATGGATATATAACTTCAAGACAATCATGCGTGGCAACGACAGGATATACTCTAAGTTCATAGTTGTCAATTGTCTCAACAGAGGCTTCTCCTTCTGTTTCCTGCTGTATTCACCTCGTTGCCATATATTACCGCACCACCATGGGTGTGCACACAGTTACATCGACTACCCCTGGGCATACGGATCTCTTGTCCGTGCTGCCTAAGGACGGGAGGCCTTGGTGGAAACAGAGACATCTTGTGCAACTCAATCTTTCGCTGGCCTTGATCTTTATGCTATGTAAGCAGAAGCAGGCGTGCAAGCACCGGGTGAGAAGAACCTGAACTAACTGAATGGCGGCAGCCGGGTGTAATGGATACGACGGCAACATCATGAACAACTTTCAGACATTACCGCAGTGGAAAGCTTTTATGAATCACCCCACCGGCGCATGGCTTGGATTCATCAATGCGGTTTACTGGATCGGGGTGCTGATCATGTCGCCAATCGTGGCTTTCGTTACGAACAAGATCGGACGGAAGCGAACGCTTTATTCCGGATACGTTTACTTGGCCGTCGCGGTCGCGGTACAGGCTTCCGCTAAGGACCCGGGTTCTTTCATCGCCTCGCGGTTTATTCTGGGCTTGACCTGTGCCACGTTTGCAAACGTGGCGCCGCTGCTCATGGCAGAGTCGGCATACCCGACGCACCGTGGCATTGTGACATCGCTATACCAGACCGGATACCACATGGGCGGCATTGTGTCGGCGTGGACAGTTTTTTGCACCAAGGGCTACGATTCAACTGGTCTTGGAGGATTCCCGTCATCTGCCAGATCGCCTGCCCCATGGTTGCCCTCATCGGCATTTACATATCCTCCGAAAGTCCCAGATGGCTCATGTCTGTCGGCCGCGAAGATGAGGCGCTCGAGGTTCTTGCAAAGTTGCACGCCGGTGGCGATCGAAACTCTCCACTGATCAAGTACGAGTTTGAACAGATCAAGATTACACTCAGACTCGAACAAGAGACAGCCAAGCACGGATATGCAGAGATGATCCGCACCAAAGGAAACCGACACCGCCTCTTCATTACTGTTACGATTGCTCTTTTTTCACAGTGCGTCGGAAACAACGTGGCTGAGAATTATCTCTCGTTGGTTCTTACCAGTGTCGGAATCACGGACGTTACTCATCAGACGTTAATCTCGGGTTGCTTGTCGATATGGACCTTCCTGGTAGCGGCGACTGCTGCTTTTAATGTTGATCGATTTGGTCGGCGCAAGCTCCTCTTGACATCCTTCGGGATTATGCTCGTTACTTTCTGTGCATTCACTGCTTGTTCTGCCGAATTCCAGATCAGAGGCACCGTGGCGGCTGGCATTGCCGTTGTTCCATTTATGTTTCTTTTCTTTGGCGGATTCGCTTTCGGACTGTAAGTCTCGCTTCAACTTTTATGGGTTCCTGAGATCCTCAAAACATAATCTTTCTAATGCGGACTTATTCAAACCAAATAGTAACCCACTCCTTATTGGATATCCGGTCGAAATCTGGCAGTATGAATTGCGTTCCAGAGGTTTGAGCGCCTGCTGGCTTACGGTGGTCATAGCAGTTATTTTCAATGTCTTTGTTAATCCCATTGCGATGCAAGCAATTGGCTGGAAATATTACATTGTGTTTATTTTCGTGATTATCTTATTTGGGATCACAACCTACTTTTTCTACCCGGAAACAACCGGGCACACCTTGGAAGAAATCAAGATCCTCTTCGATGGCAAATCCGCGGAAGAGATCAGTGGAGTTGCTCTTGGTTTGCACAGGGACGAAAGGGCGATTGCCGGAACAACGAAATCCGACGAAGAGTGCGGGGACGAAAAGAAGTTGTGAGACTTTTAGCCAGGACTTACATTTGGTAATGCAACCTCACGCATGGAAACTCTGATGATCCAACTAGGGTGAAGCTATAGCTTTGGGGTGGTGACTGAAGAGGATTGACGACTAAAGAGCTGAAAGGATGAAATGACTTGATAAATAAGGGACGCTGTTGTTTAATTACCGTAGTTATATGGTGTATTCCTTTCTTCTCTTTCATACTATTTCGTGTTCTCTCCTTAGGGAACTCAGGACCGAAGCGATTTATTATCCCAAGCCCTCAATATGAGATATGGCAATCTTAAGTTAGGTGATATTGGAACAATAACAACGTGCGGCACGTGACAGCAATTTCTCTTATTATGTAATTGCTAGTTCTTGTGTAACTACTAATTATGTAATCACTTGTCTAATGTAATAATTAGCTCTTATGTAATCACTAGACGTGTATTTGAACAACGGGGAGGCATGGCTGGCCTAAATCAAACTATATACCTACCAGCTGTTTCCCATTTATTTCATAGCACCTTCTATACTATAGTAGACGTTGTTGACTTACAGGTAATTTGTATGATTTATACAAGTTAATCTAAGCCTTTTAAGTCGTATTATGTATAGATAGGTCAGTCAGATCAATTTGTTCCGAGGTTCTTGTAACGAACTTTTAAGCATATGTTGATGGCTAATAGATTCGTGCACTCCATAAGGACGGGACGTGTGAGTAATGCTTCTTGGCAATGTATCATGACTCAAGAAGCTATTTGTTTCGCGATTTCTGCCGCCAGCGTTTTGTTAACGCTCCACTTACGTAATAGGGGTTGTGTTACAAGATATTACCATACTCAAAAACTTCACTGCTAAGTAAAAAGCTTCGCTTTTGCAAGATAATCTAGGGGTTTTTATTTTATTTTTTATATACGTAATTAATCCTGGACTTAAAGGAGAATCAAGTGACTTTTGCGATGAGTGCGATTTGTGACGTTTCTAATCTCAATAATTGCGAGTGATCGAGAGGCATTATTCCGTCGAAGAACACTGATTCCAGCCTGTCACTTACTCCCGGTGGAAGAAATTTGGTTCTTGGAGGCGGCATCATAGCCGGTATTGTGGTAGGGATAGTCGGTTTCGTCCTCATAGCCGGCGCTGTCGTTCTTTTATTCATACGCTGCCAGCTGAAAGCTCAGTTGGGTAATAGAAGAACTATATGTAAGAAACCTTGGGATTATTTAGCTTGACTTTACCAAGAGAGTAACGGTTGGAGCTGCGAGGGGACATGGAATTGTATTTTGAATATGATGGATTAATATCAAGAGGATTTTAACCGAAATATCTAAGACTAAGAAGATAATAGGGTCGCTGCAATGATTCAGGTTCAAAATAGTCCTCTTTTAATTTAATATTTCGTCTAAGTGTTTATCTGATACCACTTGAATCTCCTTTATTCCCTTGGGGTAGCAACTTTTCATTACTTTTATCTCCGTATTCTTT
>JAOXNQ010000009.1:2261694-2321102 GCA_028571165.1 Hypoxylon perforatum
ATAATAATTTTAAATAATAAAAAAAAAAAAAAAAAAATATCTATATAATTATAATATTTTTTATATATTTAATCATTTTTTCAACTTTTTAATTATCAATTTAAAATTATATTTTCAATTATAATAAATTATAATAAAAAAACTTCAAGCCTTCCTTACAAACAAACATCTTATGATCCTATCTTAACTTTTACAAATACTATTTACCTAAAATCAAGAAACCCATTCCGACCTATATTCAGCCAGAATATAGAGGTTCATAACATTATAATCTGGGGTGCTCTGACCTTATTTCGTAGAGTTCTCGCTGTGGCTTCGAGACCTGCGGCCTTGCAGCTGTGGTCTTTCGTCGCATCCCAGGTTTCGTGAGCTCTGGCTAGTTTCTGTCATCGGTAGGTTGCCGCTTTAAACCGGGACTCGACTGTGATCTCTTGCTGATGCTGTAGACAGAGATCCTTATTGGAAAGAGGCGCCTCGTAGTAGGCGCGTTTGCATTTCCCAGCAGCACGCCGCGCTGCGACTCTAAGTTTTGCGCCTTCTTTCCTTTCTTGGTCGGTATTGTATTTTCACGGAGGCATTCTGGTCGAGAAATTTGGTGCCGGTTACCTGCTAGGAAAACTATAGAAAGTATAGGTTTTAATATTTCAGTTCGTGAAAGAAGAGCAGTGTCTGACATGGCATGCTGTGTGAGAAAAGAGAGACATTTTTTCTCTGCTCGATCCCAGTCACGGTCGATGAAAGAAAGTAAGAATTACAGTAGTGAAATGATACAGTGTTTAGGTAATTACTAACTAGGGAGATGTCATGAAGTATGGTTGTTTATACACGTGGACGTCGGATAGAATCACTGATACTATGGTCAATCCGATTCCTTGGAGAGGTGACTGGGCATTAAGTACGTGCGTATGATGCTACTACTACTGAAAAGTTTTGCGGTATAAATTTGCTCTGTGTTTTCTTCTTGAACCCTCTCTGACCGTACCTGATACATATCACATTGACAAATTTCTCTCCAGTCTGTTTCTGTTTGTTATTTTCACTAAACCGGGCTCTTTAAGAATGCCTCACAAGAAGTATAAAACATCTAAGAAAGTTTTAGCTGCTCGAAAAGATCAGAGAGAGTTGCGCATCGAAGCCCATAGATGCACAACAAGAGGATGTGGTCTGCCTGAGGGCGGAGAAGGGGGAACCTCGAGGCACTGCCCTCGACATGCAGAACTTTCAAGACAGAACTCTCGAAAGTATAAGAAAAAGATGAGGGCTTCAATTAGCCGAGAATCACAGGCCACCGACAATAGCCAGGACTTATCAAGCTTAAGCTATGGTAGCAGCATTCTAGAACCACCAGTGGTAGTAGCTCCAAGCGTCAACATGAGCCCGCGGTTCGAACGACGGGCCAATTCGAAACTTATAGCTTTCAGAGCTCCCCTAGGCTTACAAGACTCTAGTCGCAGCCAACATTTATCAAGCACCAACAACGGAAGCAGCTTACTAGAACCGAACTACCGCTTGCCGGGGCCAAGCTATAGTCTACCGAAAGCGAACCATAACCAAAGTCCACGAGGCCGTACCTTCAGCGACTATCCATACAGCGGCAGCAGCTTAGCAGGGTACAACTACACCCCCTTCAGTTACGACCATAGCTTAGTGGGAGATGGCCAGAATCTGTCGAGGTATAACGAGAGCCCACAGAGCTATCGCCCACCAGCAAACAATTGGGCAAATTGGGCAAAGAAATACAAACTGAAGAAGTAGTATTCATTTATTTGGTACCTACATCCCGCAGATCATTGCTCAGTGTACGGACAGCTCGAGACTAGTCAAGTAAAACGTAGCTGTGTCAAGACCTTTTGCTTTCCCGCTAAACAAGATAAACTATTTTCTTATAAGTACTTATGGAAGAATTCCAGAGACAGCTTATAGCCCCTCTCATACTCGGCCTCCACCTGCCTATCCTTGAGATCAGCACGGGCGCTCATGAAACCGTGCACCTGGCCATCGAAAATTTCGACGTGCTTGGGAACCTTGAGACTGTCGTCGTACGCCTTGACTTCCTCAGCATTCTCGTCTCCGGAGGCGAGCATCATCACCGGGATCTTGGCATTGGCGCCGTCGCCGGCGTCTATCATGGCTGGAGACGTCTGGACGGCGGCCTTAAAAAGGGGCTCTTCGTGGCCGGCAAGGATGCTGGCCATCTTACCGCCCCAGCAGTACCCAATGATGCCCCAGGATTTGATGTTGGGGTTGTTCTTCTCGGCCGCCTCAAGAAAGCCGTGGACCTTGGGTAGATGCTTGGGCCACTGCAAGATTCATGCATCAATACTAGCTCGAGCTTCCAAAGGAATAATTTGTGGGGTGGACAGAATCCGTTGGGTTGCAAATGAGTTATTTGAAAATAAATAGGGGTCGTATCATACCATGGCACTGCTCTCAAACCACTGTCCCAAGTTGGTTTTCTTCTCGTCGTCCGTTGGTGGGTACCATTCTATCTTGGCCGGGTTTCCCTCGAAGAAATCAGGCACGTATACTTGATACTTTCTCTCTACGTCGCTTTCCGCCAAGATGTCTGCGCCTTGAATGGTTTGGGGAAAGAAGCCGAAGATGTCGTAGACGGACAAGATTGCCTTTTCAGCATTTGCAGGGCCGGTCACATCTTCAAATGGTAATGTTAATGCATTGTATCATAGGCACTCATTGTCTGACGATGATCGCTACATAATTACTCACAAGTCTTAGTACCATTGAGTTCGATGTAGGTGCCCTTGGGCTGGTAGTTATCATCCACAATAGGAGATATCCTATAATAAAGACATCAGTTCGCCATGATAGAACGAATAGAAATGGGAGGTAAGTACCTGCAACAGGCTTCGCTATGTTTCGACATTGTGAGTGTACAGCAGTTCCGTGGTTGGCAGGCGAAGTCTCTTTAGTTTTTCAACTTTAAAGCAAGGGATTGAGCGTCTTAAGAATATTGAGGAGCCATCCATGTAAATATACCCTTTCTATTCCCCGTCTTAGAGGCTGTGCTAGAGCGATAGTGGAACTGCGCGTTATCTCCGAGCTCTAGCGTACGATTCAAAAGATACCTAGCTCGATATGTCCTAGAAACTTAACCTAGCGGTGGAACTTGAATCGATATGAGTGCCTAGTAACAATAATTCATTTTTGTATGACGACAAGTCAGTTTATGAGAAAAGGAGTCTGTATTGAATTGATCAGTTCATGGCAAAAAGGGGTAAGTGGCTAGGGGATGTTGAAAATCCACGCCATGCATGTTCCTTGAAGTTATCTAAGCAGGCAACTTATTAGTACTAATATAAGACTGAAGACTCTTTAGGTACATGAACTGATTTCGAGTACCTACCTAGGTAGGTAGTTCTACTCATAGGTTATTCGAACACTAAAGGCATAATATATCACATCAGCTCCCTTAGTCATCCTAATATGATCATCAAAGGATGTCAAGCCTTATACTAATACTAATTCTCGACTAGAGACCGCTATGCTTTGCCGCCTCTCGTAAAATCCAGTCAATCACTTCTTGAGGTGCAGTAACACTGGGGAGGTGGCCAGCATTAATGTTTGTTACTTCCACCTTGTTTCCACTCTCTCGCTCGATCATCTCAACGCCCTCTCTCTGGATCCTTGGTAGAATGCAGCTATCTGTCTCGCAGAACAAGTAGGACACCGGGACATCCTTATACCCGGCATGTGTCAGTTCGTTGCTGAAGCTGACAGCTGAGTGGCTTGTGAATTTCCTGGTTATGGCTTCTCTTTCTTCCTTGTCCGTCATATCTGAGATGATGATCGTAGCAGTTGTTGGTATGTCGGCGAAACGCATCCAGCCCTTCTCCTATAGTTGTCACGGTGTCAATCAAGTGTCAACCGGACGGATGAATAGGGGGGCCTGCTTACGTCAACTTCAAACTTGACGCGATTTTCATCAGGTGTTTTGGCCAACACGTCTGCAGCCGAAGATCCGACAGCCGGTAGCAGCGCTGTCATGTAGGCAACCCTCACGATCCCGCCTGGTTTCCCTTCTTCCTGTCTCTCATCCTTCGCCAATCCTTTTATGCTCTCTGTGGCCGGAATACCTCCGTATGAATGCGCAACTAGCATCACTATACCATGTAGAGTTAGAATGTCTTTTTTCAGCTGGGTGTAAAATCACTAAAAGCAAGGGAAATTACAGGGACAGTGACATGGTGGACAGTGTTCACTATAAGGCATAAAAATGAAAATAAAAAATTCCCAATATTGCTAACCGTCTTTGCCTTCATTTGCATGCCTCAAGATCTCCTCGGCGATAAAGGTGGCATCGTCGTACATGGTCGGCGGCTCCTCCCGTGTCGGCCCGGTCCTCAAGCCGACACTAGGGTAGTGCAGCGCTTTCATCTCATAACCCTTAGCGGCCACGGCATTGACGATATTTTCGTAGAGCTCCGGGGGTGCAAAAGAACCCGGAATGAACAAGATCGAAGGCGCAGGCATGATGGATAAATGTGAACTATCAAAACTACGGAATCGAATGTCTACTAGAGACTTGCAGCATTTAAATATATAATTCAGACCCCTCCATCATATCACAATACACGTAGAGCTAACTATCCGTCTCTGTAGAGCTAGCGGTTTGAATCTCTCCGGCTGGTGTGCGATCACACTGATTAAAATATTAATTATTGGTGTCTCTTGATGCGTAAACCCGAGCTTCCTTAAGTGACTTCTCCGCGGGTAGTTACACAATTGTTATGTGAGCTCAGGGGTCAGCCGATGTAGATACGGCGCAACACGTGGCCGAGAGGCCAATCGGTGAAGACCCATATCCCGCCTATCCTATCCTGATTTGTTTCGGCGCCGTAATATCACACCTTGGTAGATAACCGACCATCCGATCATTTCCAAATCTAAAAACCTCTTCTCGACCGTGCGCATATCTGGGTCCTAGGGTACCTGATTTATTACGTCAGATAAGTACTGAACGAGTGACTGCCTCTTAGGTAAGTATGGATTGTCAGTCGACTGTCTGTTACCGACACTGCTGTGCCGCTCTGTGGCTTGCAGATCAACTGCAGAAGACTCTGGTCCTCTGCACAAGGTTACATCTATGATATGGTGGCGTTCTCGAGGAAGTCGGCGAGGTCGGCTGGCTGGCGACTATTAAAGACTTCCGCGCCAAGATGGGCTGCTCGTGAGAAAGTTGCTCGACATCTGTTGATCGGAAAAAGGAAGATATCACTGAGATACTAACATTACGGTTCACACTATGGCTCCTACTATTGTCCTTATCAGCGGTGCAAACCGCGGCCTAGGTAAAGGTCTTCTTGCGCGTTTCCTTGCTCGGCCGAATCATATTGTCATCGCCGCCAACCGCAACCCATCACACCCTACGTCCAAAGCTCTTGCTACATTGCCCAAGGGTCGGGACAGTCGTCTAATCGTTATCAAGATCGATGCCACCATTGAGTCCGATGCTTCCGATGGGACTAAACAACTTAAAGCCCAAGGAATCGAGCACCTCGATGTAGTCATCGCCAATGCCGGGGTCTCGTACGCCTGGCCGAAGGTCTCAGAGTTGACAACTGTAGACTTAATGGGGCATCTCACGCCGGATCTCCTCGGTGTAATCTGGCTGTATCAGGCTACATTTTCGCTCCTGAAGAAATCAGCAAACCCCAAATGGATTACTATGGGCTCAGTGGCAGGAAAGTTTGAGGTTAGTAACGCTCTTCCTAAGTGGTATATGCTTCGCTGTTATTATTCGTCATCAGCAGCTAACTGAAGTCTTATTTCTAGTGAGAATAACTATCCTTCCCTTCTCCACAGCCTTCGTAACTGATAGAATTCTAGGGAGCAACCAGACGTTGCCAATACCGCATATGCGATCCCCAAAGCTGCAGCGCATTGGGTGACCAAGCGGATTAACCAGGAGGAAGACTGGCTTACAGCTATCGTTATACATCCTGGTTGGGTTTTAACAGCAAGTCTCACAACACCTACTCTGGAGTTAACTGCCCACTAACAGCGCTGTACTTATAGGACATGGGCGCTGCCGCCTCAAAAGGAACGGGAATACCACCTGAGAATTTCAACACGTCCCTCGATGACTCGTGCGATGGGATGGTACGTTTGATCGACGTAGCCACGAAGGAGTCTCAAGGTGGAAAATTCTTTGGCTGGGAGGGGGAGCCAGAGTCATGGTAATTTGTGGTCGTGCTATTGTGTAGAAAGCCAGCGTGTCTTTAGGTAGTTATCGTACATTGAAATTTTTTGACTGCCCACCCCTAGGTTATGCAATTCAAGCAGTATCGGAGTGCAGGTCACAACACACATGTTCGCGTAAGACAACAAAAGGAGTATGGGAATAGAAGCGAAAACCGCTTAAGGTGGTGTCAACGTCAACCCCCCCTTTATTATCAGCAAGGTACAGCATTTTATTGCATGCTGCGCCTTGCCGATCAATTTCCGACTCCATGACCTCGGGTAGAAGGTACTTGGTACTTGTGTATTACATGTCACTTCCATTTTAGGGGAGCTAATGCATGGACCAAGCAGCTAACCACCGGTCCACTAAAAGGTCTTTATCGATTATCGATAAGCTAGACATCTCATGAAATTTTGAGAAAGGCGAACGGAAGCAAGAAGCTCTATTATTTCGCAACCGACAACTGAATTCAGGTCGGCTTCACACAATGCGTCCCTTTCGCTCGGCACCTATATGCCCGTCATGCTTGTTCGCCACAACTATTCGAAATGTACCGAATTTCGTATCTCGACCATGTGCAGCGCAAAAGTTCCTCTCCACTCGAGCGACAGCTACTCCCTCAAGAATGGTACTGTCCCATGACGTCGCCCGTTCTTCGAATCGAGATGCGCGGGACCATAGCGGCAAGAAGCGCCAATGGAAGTCAGCAGGGCCATTTGGCGGTATGAATCAGACGGTTGCTCCAATACGCGACCCGACGCGGAGCTGGACGCCACGCGCTCGCGATGGCAGAGATGGCAGAGATAGTAGAGATGGGAGGGGCAAAAGGGATAGCACTCAAAGAAAGGACGAACCACGGACAAAAGCTATGAAGATGCGCGGCTCTCTAGCGACGATTCCCTACGGACATAGGTCAAGGACTAAATCGAGAATGACGGAGATAGAGTCGTTCGACAACTTCGAACTCTTGCCCTCCATCAAAGACGCCCTATCCCGGGATGTGTTGAAGGATATGGTAGGAATAAGGCCAACTCCCATCCAGCGAATAGCAATTCCAGCTCTGCTCGATCAAAAAACTGGCCGTCGATCTTCCCGAACAGAAGATAGTAAAGGCAGGAAAGAATTTCTGTTAGCGGCTGAAACAGGTTCGGGCAAGACTCTGGCCTACCTTTTGCCCGTAGTCAATACTCTCAAGAAGGCCGAAGCCGCTGATCCTGCCATCGCGACTTATCGAGAGTACTTTAGCAAACAGATGGAAGCGATGAAAGAGCCGGGATACACGGGTCCTCGTGAATTTGACCCCCACCCGACTACTGGGCGTCCTAAGGTCATTATACTGGTGCCGACGGCTGAGTTGGTTACTCAAGTAGGCCGTGTCGCAAAGGCTCTGTCGCACGAGGTGAAGTTCAAAGCCTCCCTTTTCTCTGCCAACATTTCGGCCAAAGTTATCAACGCGAGCATGTACTCTCCCACCGGCATCGACCTCATTATAGCGACCCCCCATCTCCTTTCCTCCATGGCCGATTCGGATCCCAACATTCTGTCGCGAGTCAGTCATCTAGTGATCGACGAAGCCGACTCGCTCTTCGATCGTGGCTTTTCGCCTATAACGACATCTATCCTGGATCGCGCTCTCCCGTCCATGAAGCAGCTGGTTCTTTGCTCTGCCACCATCCCCAAGAGGCTGGACAATTACATGCGTTCTCAATTCCCGGACATCGTCCGACTCACCACGCCGAATCTTCACGCCATTCCCCGACGTGTGATATTGGGGGTCATCGATGTAAACAAACACCCCTACCACAATAACAAGAACCTTGCTTGTCTGGATGCAATCTACTCTATCAGTAAAGAGCCCGGCCGACAAGTTGATGACGGCGAGTTAGATGTCAAGCGGATCATGGTCTTCGTCAACGAGCGTGAGCAGACCCAAGAAGTTGCCGACTACCTTGTTACCAACGGCGTCAAGGCGATCGCGTTACATCGGGATACCCCAGAGAAGCGCCAGTCGGAAATGTTAGACTCGTTCACAGCCGGCGTGCCGATGACAGCTTCGCTCAACGACAAGCCAGACTCGTCTCCTACATCGCCCCCTAGTCGAAGACGTATCTTGCCCAACGCCCAAGTCATCGTGGCCACGGACTTGGCCTCGAGGGGCATCGATACCTTGGGGGTTCGACACGTAATATTGTACGATGTACCCCACACTACTATCGATTTCATTCACCGCCTAGGCCGTGCGGGTCGCATGGGGCGCAGAGGAAGAGGAATCGTATTGGCGGGCTCGCAGGACCACCGCGATATCATCGCCGAAGTCAGAGAGAGCATGTTCAGGGGCCAGGCCCTGCTGTGAGGGACGCGTGTATGAATTTATGAGCGGTGTACTATTATATGTCACATAATTAGGTACCTAATGTATATCAGCTGCAAATACCAACCATCTCCGCGCATTATATCTACAAGCTGCTACCGTAATTGTCTTCATACCAGACAAGGTCTGACTTCTAGTCAATTTTGATGGGTTATGGTATGATTCTTTATCTGGTGGTGAAGCTGTGACGATAATCTATGCGTGCCTATCCTAAGCAACGTTGAACGTGTCACCTCAGATAATTTCATATTGCTTCTGATTAATGAAGCTGTCGCCGGACTGCATACTTACTGATGGTCAATTAAAACGCTCTGTCAGTTACGTTTAGACGTAAATGCGTGATTGTACAAAACCAATCGTTCTGTAAAGCATATATGGCGGAATCAAATCTCATATAACCTAACTACTCAGCAAGAAACCTGATTTTTCCTCAATGGGGCTTGTATATATCCCACATGACAAGATATACTCCTATGCTTACTATACTCTACATTCCATGTCATGAGTATCACATTGCCGTATCCTGACTATGGGAAAGGGGTAGCGAGGGTTATCCAGGAGCTAGGTGGGTAGGTATGTAGATGGATATATAGAAAGATGGACAGGCACTTGGTAGGTAAGTGACATAAACCTGCAGACCAAAGACCTTGAGGAATTTATATTTGCTTAACCATTGTGGAAGCTATGGCACGGAGTATCTACTCTATAGATGTATTGGAGCTGTCGATGCTTAGATTCTTATGCAATATCTTAAATAATTCTGACTTACCTAGTTACCTACCTGCCTGCCTAAGTATCTCAGGTGCTTAAAATATTTGCCCTGATATTTACCCAGATATCTACCTACCTAAATATCTACATGTGTATCTTACCTGCCTGCCTGAGTATGTACTTAGGCATCTACCTAGGCAATTGTGCCCCGCCGTTGCCCCGGGCACCAGAGCAACGGCCAGCGCGGGTACGTACCTACCTCAACGAAAGGCTTATAAGGCAAAGTTGCAGTACCAATTTTCAACAATTCTTAAGCTGAGGTGGTCTAGTGGTAAGACGCCTGGACAGCAGCTGGCTAATTCAGTATTCACTAAATCCTCGGAGCCTAAGGCATCCCGCATCGACCCTTGAAAGGATAACGAGCAAGGATTTAGTGGATACCAGCCACCTGCTCCACGGGAGGTCGCCGGTTCGATTCCGGCTCTCGGCAATCTATTCTTTTTCATTTTTTTTTCAGGACCTTTTTTCCAATTCATGTCTTCCTTCTTACCCCCTTTTAGTTTTAACGTCTCCATTTAGATAATTGCAAAATGTCTATACCTAGGTAGTTTATAAATTTCTTCTCGCGTTTGGCCTTTTGTCCCTTGTGAAGAATGTTGACCTATTAATTTCGGATAGGGGCCCGATGGCAAAGGAGCTCCGTGCCTACATAGGTACCTACCTGTTAATGCATATGGATGGCCCTTCGCAGAGAGACTCATAGCTCCTCGTGCAATCACGTCGCAGTTTTCGTACCCAATGATTCTACGTCGTGGCATAGTCATTATGATTAGAGCGAGAAATATCTTAACCACCACCACAGTTTGTTACAATGTCGCATTTGCTGTCACCGTCCTATTCCTTCGGCTTCGAGCCAAATGGCCGAGGAATTGGCCTGGCGGCCAGGATAGGAGGCTGGGTTAGGAGCGCGACAACGCCATTGTTTCTGTTCCTTCTGGTTTACGTCGTAGCATTTGTCTTGTATAGGTACATATCAAAAGTGCAGTAATGTGACGACCTCATCCATTGCGCACATCGGCTCCCAAATAACCGACACATGATAGATTACGATGTGATTATGTCTGGGGTGCAGCTACCAGTAGGATCTAGTAATAGGATTCGAATCAGAACAGCGACGAGACCTGTCTAGGACCCTTCTTTTGTCTTCAAATTGGGATCGTGAAACTCTTCGGTTGAAGCCGTTGACTATCTTGAGCGAGACCTGTACGTGGGCGACATTCTGGTCTAGACTAGTGCTTCGTTCGTTTACTCCCCAGTAAAATAGGGGTAGTCAGAGGTCTCTGACTGATATTTGGGTATGGGGGGTTCTACGGGTCTAGAAGTCTAGCGATATACAGAATCCACTCTCCGATGACGGGGTTTGGAGTAGAAGCCCTGCATCTGCGTGGCTGCGTTGTCGACTCTGACCGCCAATGATGATTACGTGATCTGAGACTCCAACACCACAGGCCTCTACTTTTGACAGGAATTCCGCTCCTGTCGAACTTGTAACGTACCAGGGTAGGTAGTTGGCCTAATACAGAATGTCACCAAAGCGATATGCTAGGTAGCTACCCGGGTAGGTAGTAAGTATGGGCAATCGGTATTCATCATTAAGGGTACGCCCCAGGGCACCATGCAGGATGCATGCTTCCCTGGCTTGTTAGACTGGATTATCTAGCCGCAATGTCTCGAGTCCTTTGCAAGACATCCCCAGCACTTGTGTTATGTCGCATGAGCACTCACTTTTTACTCAATAGTCGCGGTCTAGTTTCCTTCTTGGTAGATAACTTTCAAAAGTAAATAGCAAATATCTATAGACTCAAGGAAATAGATCATGGCTTGTGGTAGCCATCGGCTCTTGGGGCGCACCGTTACGTAAAGCCAGACTTAGCGCAATGAGGGATCGACTAGACGTTTATGTCATCCAAAATAGGAGGCGTCCCTGCGTGGCAAGCCAATGACGCTGGGACAACCATCGAGTCCTGGGGTTGAAGTATGAGGCATTATTGGACGATGGACTTTGATGCTGGCTTCTGTTACATTCATCCGGGGTCAAAATTTTCTTACCTAAACCATGCCTTCTTTTGTTTAAGCTTAAGAGAGCTCATGTTTGACAGGCCCCAGACGATACTAACTAGCGGCCGCCAGGCCGTCTGAACATCACTAAGGCGTCCTAGTACGAAAGCTGAAACTTCACCAATTAGCGAGTATTTGGCCGTTGGCGAATAGGTTTCCTCCGCGGAATTTCTTCCCTTTTCTTTTTTGTTTTCCTTTCTTTTAATAGTATGCAACTAGTCCTCGTATACCTCGTTAAACAGACATCCAGTCACAGCACCGATGTAATACATCAATACTGCTTAATTCGTAGCAGATATGGAGGTGGTTTAGATAGGTAGATGGGACGTAGGTAGAAGAGACGGATGAGGCGTAGTTACTTGCCAGCCAAGCAGTGGGAAGCGTGCAAGCATAGTAAGCGGCACAGCTTCGATCGCGTACGTGCGGGCGAATTGGCGGAAATTCGATCGCCGCAAATCATCGCGGAACCCTGGCGCTGATCACGGTAATTCTTGACTTTTTGAAGAAGCTCTCTTAGACCTTCTTGGATACGACGCCCGAAGGTTCGTCTCATGCTCTGCACTCTGAAACTTGGACTGCGCTTAACTGTCACGAACATAGTAAATTTTTTGCTGCTTGATCGAAGTTTTGGAGTCGTTCTTCATACATAGTACGTATATTTTATGTGAAACCCGTAGGACGGGATATGATATACGAGCTCAGTGCCATCGGTGTTTGTTCATCGCATAATTTCCGGGTGAGTAGCTGTGTCCACTTGGTAAGATCGAATCCCGCCATCTCCACGAGGTAATGTGTTAATGGATAATCCGAAGTTGGTGACGCCTACACGGTAACCATACCCCAGACGCTAGAGAGATAGAGCTAGGCAGCTGGGTTCAGTGGTGCATCAGCTAAAGAAGACTGGAGGCGTTCGCAAACAAAACGCCAAGAACTGGAGGTTGAATCTAACTGGAGTGCCTGAAAATCAAGATGGATTCAGCCAATGTCGAGGCGGTCATCTTCGGGCGCTAACTTCTTCTCCAGTGCAAGATCGACATAAGGTTATGAGTTTGTGGAACTAAGTAAAACTCCATCGATGAAAAACCTCAAAAGGTAAGGGTCCAGGCGTGTAGAGAAGCAAGAGAGGTCCGGGAATACCTATTTTCAGCGGGCTAGCAGGGCATAATAAATGCTTGTGTCAGATCCAAGTTCTGCCCCCCTGTTACACCCTGGCTACAGAGGATCTGAGGAGCCAATGGAAGCCCAAGGCGGTATGTTCCCCATATTCTGGCTGTCCCACCCTGCCTCAGATCCAGCTGAAACGTCGCGAAATCCTGCCGCACACTACTTTAGCGAGCCGCTTCTGGTAGCCTCCATCTATCATGGTAAAAGGAGAAAAGCTTCAGTGCTGGGGATGCGACAACACTGTTGTTTTGCACCCTGTCTATTCGAAATTAGGCGCAACGCTTTGAAGCCTTCGCCGCCGTCATGGCCCTGCTGGGAAGGAGAAGGTCACCGTAGTAGGTCATAGGTCGAAGGTAGGTCGAAGGTAGGTGGCCGGTAGGATACTTGGTATCTAGAATCGAGTTTGTATATAAGTCGAACATATCACAGCAATCCAGTAGAGATTTTTCTTCATCCCATTCTCAATCATTACAACGATCTCTTCGTTTTTTTCCATTTCTTAACTTCGTGTTCATATTCGGTGGCTGTGCCTCCTTTTTTAAAACATCACTCATTTTTATTATCGCGCTTCCTGTGGACGTTGATCGCCTCTCATTTCAGCCATATCCAATCCAATCTTTCCAAACAGTCAATATGAAGTTCTTCAGCATCCTCGTCCTCGCCACTGCGGCTTCCGCCATGGTGATGCCCCGTCATCACAATGGACAGAATGCCAACAACAACGCTGGCAGTAAGGCAAATCGAATCAAGCCCCCGAGGAGCTTTTGCTAATATTATATCTAGACGCCGCAGCCGCAACCAACAACGCCAACAACAACAACGCCAACGCTAACAATGCTAATGCTAATGCTGCTGCCGCGACGGCCTGCAACAAGTAAGTCGCCCTTATCCCATAGCGATCGTTCTTATTTCGAGAGACATGAACTTGATGCTAACCTGAAGCTTAGCAACAACAAGCGCCACCACAACGGCCAGAACGCCAACGCCAACAATGCCAACGCGGCGGCGTGTAACACGTAAGTCACTCTCACTTTATCGCATTCCTCGTTCAGGGGTAGCTGACTTTGAGCTCAGCAACAACAAGCGTCACCACAACGGCCAAAATGAGAACGCCAACGCAAACAACGCCAACGCCAATGCCAATGCTGCTAAGGCCAATGCTAATGCTAATGCCAATGCTGCCAACACCAATGCCGCTGCAGCGTGCAACAAGTAAGTTGCTCTCAGCATCTTGCATTGGATAAATAGAAGTGATGCTGACTTCAGACCCAGCAACAACAAGCGTCACCATAACGGCCAGAACGCTAACAACAACAATGCTAACGCAGCTGCCACGAACTGTAAGAGCCTCCTTGAACTGAACTTGCCGTGGCAAACACTTACTAACCGGAATGGCTATAGGCAACTAATAGTACTAAGCATATGAAGCTTAGCCGCTTGCTAAGGCTGTGGAGGAGTCGGAAGTTCGGAGGTCAGCCGCGACTGCTAGGTCGACGAGCGCGCAAGACATCTCTCAAGATGGTTGATTTGGAAATGCATAGACTAGCTCCCCAGCAGCTAACTGTAAATATCTGAAATAAGAGACATGAGTGAACAAAAACCCTTTCGACTTTTGTTGCATTGTGACCAATTTGATAGACACACTCGTCTGCCAGGATTTGCACTAGGCATTAAATTAATAGCACAGTTAGTTGGTCGCTGCAGGTATGCTGACGAAAATTGGGGGATTGAAGATGGAGATTCCCCAAGGCGGAACCGCTACACCGACATGCATAGAGAAGGGGAAATAGTGGCTTTGTATAACTCCTTGCATTGTCTGATACGAATATGAGATGTGATATAGTTGATTGAAGAGGCGGGATTGAGTTTTTTTGTTTTGCTTTTTGAGCCACGAACTCACAGTGCAGCATTTCAGCTACTGGACTCCTTAAGAAGATTTTGCTTCTAAATGTAAGCCCTTACTGGGCACTATGTGATCTATAGCGAGTAGCTGCTCGCCCAATAGAATTCCTAGTGCCTGCAGGTACACAGTAGACGGGACGGCCTTGCTCTTGCTCCTAGGTAGGTACCTAGAGATCCAAAGAGTCAAATCGACACAACTTCTTAAACCTTGCTTAATTACTTGACAGGAAAAGAGTTCAAATTGTTAGAAATTTGGATATGAAAGGTCCCTAAAATTGTCCAGATGTTTATTCTGGATGTTTCTCCAAGATCAGGACCGCTGATGGTTGATACCAAATTGAAACCTTGTTCCGTATAGACGCAGGCAATATTTTGCACGTGACTTTCATGTGATATGCATTGACTTCACCCCACTTAAGTTTAAGACTACGCCGAAAAGGGACTTACCTCGGCAGCATCTCACTGGTTCCATTTCTATCCCGTCAACGATGAACTCGACGGTACCTGAATAAAACACATTGCACATAGGTGTCTGGCCGGGAGGACTCACTTAGGCTTGCTTGAAAAATGCTTTCACGAGATAAAGCTCATCTCACAGATTTATTCTAGCTGCCTGGCTATGACTAATCTAGCAGCAGCCGATGGATCCGAATCGATACCCGTTGAATTCGGCATCGCACAGCACATCAACCTTCCTCATTATCTAGGTGGGGATATCCTAAGAGACCAATGTCTCTTGAGGTCATTTATGTGACCCGGCATGGGGTAAGGGATGAGTCCTCTATTCTTCAAACCCTAAGCATGACCGATCGAGGCAGCTTCTAGCTCTGAGACTACTTTCTGCTACCCATACCACCCGGCTCAAGCCATTTCCGACTAATAGATCAGATCAGATATATGCTTATTCTTGTTTAGTTTCGCTCATCATGGAATGTAGACCCGTCTACCGGCACTTATACGGCTGCCATTCGTTCCCCTACCGGCTTACCCACGGACCCTTCTCTGACATCCCACGGTGTTCAGCAATCCAATGAGCTGGCAACACACCTCATAAATGTCGAACCTCCTATAGAACAAGTCTATTCTAGTCCATATTATAGGTGTATGCAGACCATCCAGCCGTTCGTACGCAACCTCCGACGTCTTCAGACCCAGCCGTCAGGAAATGTCTCGGGAGAAAATATTTCCAAGATTCGTGTAGAACCTGCAGTGAGCGAATGGTATGGCCTGGCCCAGTTTGAACACCCGTCGTCTGCACCCCTGAATGACTTGCAAGACCATTTCCCTGAACTCGATGCCACTTACGCGTCTACTCTGGTGCCTTCGCGCCGCGGGGAGTCTCTACCGCAGCTACACGATCGAGTTGCGCAAGCAATCGATGCTATTATAAGGCGTAGCGACGAAGAGGGCCATAAAGCAGTCCTGATATCTACTCACGCCGCAGTAGTCATTGTACTGGGACGCGTTCTAACGGGGCGGATGGAGCACGACTTTGGCGCATTTACTTGCGGGCTCAGTAAATACAGACGACAAAAGCCTCATGTGGCTGAGGCGTCTATAATGAGTGGCGAAGCTGCAGACGCTAGTGCCGTCCCCTTACCGGCCCCGAGTAGAAAACAGATCGGAGATGCAGCTATTCTAGACATTGAATCTGTAGGCAAGGCCGATCCCTATCCACTCGACTCACGGCTGCCTCACCCGCTCTCATTAGAAGGGGGCAAAACTGGGCTCTATGGAGGCTGGATCTGTGAGCTAGACTCGGACTGCAGTTTTCTGCGCGGCGGCGAGGAAAGGGGGTGGTGAGTACCTCCTTTTCCAGAAGCCGCTTTTTTCAAGAGGTCCTGTTTCGCAATCAACTAAGTCTCAGCAGGAAATTTTCTGGCGACGAATCATTCATCGAGACCGACGGCAGTGGTCCGTGGCCAAATGCAGGCCCCAGCCCAGATACGGGCGGTAACAGGCCGGAGACAGATGCCCACGACAGCCACATTAATCCCATAGCCGGGAATTCCAAGTTATGATCACGGGACCCATGCATTAATACTAACTGCCGACTCCAATGGGATAATCTGGATTTACTCGCACATAAAGTTGATGTCCGACTATGCGTCTGCACTATAACTGACTTAACTCAGCGCCACCTTCTGGCGTTCTAACCTCACCTGCACTCATAGACCTACTCAATATAATATTCATTTCTATACACGGACCATCATTTAATTCGAGGGCTCGTCGATTTCGATTGCTACGCGATTACTTCGCAGTCATCAAAAGCTGCCTCGTGTCTCAGTGGAGATGTTGTACGAGAACGGGCGGGATACTGCGGATTGGTAGGCGTTCTAAGACTAGTAGCGTCATCTCACTAACGGCCATATGATCATTTGACATCCATGTTTCAGATCCGATGGAGGCTCAAGATTATTGAGACCCGCTCCTCTACTTCATCGACCGATTATTAAAGATAAACCAGCCAGTTGGGTCCAGAGGACAAGGCTTCTCCTGCAGCTGGAGTTAAGACAAGTCTTGGGTGTTGACTTATCAACAGAGAATAATCACTTTAGTATGTTATGACCAGTCACAAAAGGTGTCCGACCATTCAGAAAGCCAGTTTCATTACTAGTGCAGCAAGATGTATCTCGATGGTTATTAGCGTATAGGGTAGTCAAGCCACGAGATCTCCAGCTTCGTCGCTGCTAGCTTCGATCAGGACTGTTCGAGTTTCTCGTTAGATTACGGGCTTGATGGGGTCCCCAGGAACTATCGCACGCGTGTAAGATTGTCATTTACTCCACCAGGACGATCTGATAAACGCTTTGGTCATCCTGGCTACAGAACCCTGGAGATCATTCTGGGGAACCTTACCCGGAGCGATGGCTCCTGGCGTCGGTGTCTTAGTCGCCATACCCGTGTGAACGGACCAGCCGCAAAAAATCTGACGGGATCGCTCAAATGAAAGTCAACTCCTGAAACCGCAATGTAAATTATTTCCAGCCTATGTCATTGCGCCTAGCCCCTACAGATACTGCGCCGCGTCCCCCGGCGGTCTATTGGCCGTGCTGGAACTTACCAAGACGGGATGGAAAAAGGAATAAGGAAGAAAAAAAATATAACGTGTCAACTCGGACGCGGAGCCTAAGCAATCGCTATCCCAGCAACCTAGTCTATTTCGAAAATCACTTCCATTTGAAATCCAATCCCCAGTAACTGCCGTCGCTCCACACGCCGGGTCGGGCTCAGTACGCAATTCGGCTTCCCGCTTCTTGGGCTTGACGGCTGATTCAGTGAGCAACGAATCAGGAGGTGGCATAGCAGGGATGCTTAGGAAGCGGTAAAGGCAAGATTTCGGTCCTAGACATCCTATTCGGCTTGAGGACACCAAGCCAGCAGCAGGTCGCTTGGTGCTTGGTGACGGATCTACCAACAAGCATAGCGAAGGATTAGGGTAGTGTACCATTGAGGTCTCGTTATAGAAATGCCTTTGACAGGATGACAGGGGGAAATGTTGTTTGCTTATATTATTCGGGCGTCCCATGTCCCATTCCCATCTATCTGGGATGGGATTTCCTCTTTTCTCCAGGAATTCAGGAGTGGCTCGATTCGCACTCAGGACTCGGCGGAGTTCTTGCATGGGCATTTCCAAAATGGCTTTACGCTTGAGCATGCATGATGTAAAGTGTTGGGGTCATATGCGCAAGGCTATCGGGCTACCAAGAAATCTTCACCTGCAAGGAATGAAAAGTGGCAGACTACGTTGGGTAAAGATTGACCCTTAGATTAGAGACAAGCCGACAAAGCAGTTGTGTGTTGACGGCCCGAGGGGTGGAAAGTCTGGACCGTGCCAAACCCCCAGCCGTTCCCCCACGACGGTAATGACCCGTAATGGTCGTGATGGTCCAATCAGATCCACTCGACCTCATCCTCGCGCTTATGATAGCCAAAGGGAAAAGATACCTTACCGCGCGCGGCTTGTTGGTTTAATGCAGTATCGATATTTGAGATGAATATCTTATGTGTTTGCGTTAAAAAAAAAAAGGCCAAGCCTCTTCTATGAATGGGAACTTGGCTGGGCCGACGTTTTCTCGGGCGGTTGGCAGCACGGCTGGGGTGGTTTATCACCACCCCTACCCCTACCGACTCACGCAACTTTTCCTCGACCAGCCAGCCAGTCAGCCAGCTAGTAGACGTATGGCAGTCTGGCATAACTCGGCCTTGCCTTCCCTTTTCACATCTTCTATGGTGCATAAACGGCCCGCATACCTTCACCCCCTCTTCGGCTGTACCGCCCCCCTGAGTGATACGCCGATTGCCATTGGCCAGCCGGTACCGACTGTCTGGAAAGCCTCCAGGGTTGTAAACGAATTGCTGAGTACGAACCCTACTAGGTATGCCTGCCACAGTGCAGAGTATCGGTAAAGAGACTTACCGTGCCGGCGGAGAGAGAGAGGAGCGTTAGGTAGCATCGAACTGTCCCGAACTGCCACCGCTTTCGCTCTGGTCGGTAGGTGGAACGAAGCCATAACCCATAACCCAGGCAGTTACTGGAGTGCCATCGCGGACGATCTCTATACGACTAACGTCCAAGATGCATTTTGGCACCTGCAGTTCCGCATCTCCCTCCAGCTAGCCCGAGGACGGTGTCTAGTCTGTCTAGTCGCTTCCTGCACGATCAGCAACCATCGATTTTGGTTGCATAGAGTGTTGAAACAGTGTGTTAGGATGGCGAGATATACGTCGAGGGTCGAGGGTAGCATTAGCCCTCGAAGACCCCCTTGCGCCGTGGTCCATCCCATTTCGAGCATATCACACACTGGGCACTGGGACCACTGGGACACTGGGACACTGGGCCGCTGGGGTTGGACACGCTTCCACCGCTTGGGTACTTGGGCGTTATAGCGCCACTTAGACTAGGCGTTGCCATTCCCCATACCATCCGCCCATCAAGCCCTTTCCCTCCCACCTCGGCAGCCCGACACTCTAATCAAGTCTCGACTTTAGACTACCCGTACTGAATATGACTTATTCTCCGCAGTAGTTCGTGTCTCTCATATCGCCACCAATTTGGGCATGTTTGGGCTAGATCTTTTTATTATGTTTATGCAGACCAAGCGTATACCATCATATGCGAGTTGCATTCTATATATCGAGAAGCTGAGAGACAGTCAGCAATAGTCGCCATAATAGCGTCACTCCGGGGGTGTTTGCTGCTGCAGGGCTGCTTGTCTGCAAGGTCTGCAAGAGAGACGATACCACCTCTCCTGTATACCTTGGGACCCTGAGTGTCGGGACGCTGTTGGTCTATATTAGAACATCAGGGTATCGGGCTGATCCTGGCCTCCACTTGTTCGCTTCTTCAAATCGACTCAGGAGTCATAAATAGTCTTTTCTCCCTTCGCTGTCCACTCCACAATTACCCTTCTTCATCGACTACCGGATTTCCAACTGCTCCTTGCTTTCACTCGAAGCCGTCATCGATTTGTTTTCTCTTAATGGCATGTTGACTCAATACCGCAACTACTCAGCAAGCATGGAACCAACAACTACCCACAGGAATGCAATCCTAAGCCCTTCATTTCCCATTCAGACACCTCAACCTCAGTCGTCTCGACATAGTATCAGTCGGCTCGCAACCCCTCTTTTCCAAAGAGAAGTAGGCAACAGGTTCAACATCTCGGGCATTACTGAACAGCTTCCCTATTCACCGGTAAGCCTCCGGTCTGGTTCTTCATTCTCTTCGCAAGGATCGTCGGCAGAATCCTGGGACATAGTATCAACAGAGCCGTCATCCCCCCGGACACCCAAGTCAAAGCATGAGTTTGACGACGCCCCTCGACTTGACTTGATACCTCTCCGCCGAGGGTCTCCCAAGAGAAAATGTGAGAGCCCGGACGAATACTCCAAGAAGATCAAGTTACCTCCCGGCGAGCTACCGAGTATTTACCATCTCCTACCGACAACTAACAAGGATGACCATCATGTTGCCGTACGGCCCAGTATCAAGTCACACCTGCAAACACCCACTGCCAGCCCTGAGCCTAACAGAAGCCATATTATATCAATTTTGCCGGCTTCACCGCCATCTGATGATCCCATCACCCAATGGCTAAATCTCAGGAGGATGGAATCCGGTGCGACGAAAGGTGTCCTCCCGCAGCCGGAGGGCCTATCTCTAAACATCAACCTGGACTTCCGCCCGCGGCCAGAGCCAATCTCAATCTTCTACCGCGAGAAACAGCAATATACGCCCCAGCAGTTCCGCGGCTGCTACCGACCACGCCAGCAGCCGTTGTCGCCGCCGCGGGGCGGCGGTGGTGCCAAGAAGAAGCGCGCCAAGTCGAAGAACGACGTGCACAACAACATCAAGTACGCGGTGGAGGAGACGGACTACATCCGCTTCAACAAGTACGAGATGAAGCTGTCGTGGGAGGAGAACCGGCGGCGGTTCCGGGAGAAGTTCCCCATGGCCGACGCCAAGATGAACCGCGAGAAGCAGGGCATCCAGAGCGTGCACTACCGCGACAACGCTAACGTGCCGCTGCTGGTGGAGAGGGGCCGCGTCCTCGTGTTCCTGCAAAACGGCCACGTCGAGGGCGTCACCAAGAAGGTCCGCGATCAGGGCGAGGACAAGCCGTACTACAGCCTCACGTACCTGTACCCTGAGCGCGCCCTGCTGTACGATTGGGTGCCGCCAAAGGCTAAGCACATCGCTGTCGAGCTAGGTGAGTTTACTACTAACCAAAACTTACACATCTCCTTAAACCAACTATTCCAAACTCAAGCTAACACATTAAAACAGTCAAAGAGCGCAGGATGCAGAAGGAGCAAGCGCGGCGCGAAGCCCTCCGCCGCGGTGACTGGGTCGAGAAGCCCGAGCCCGGGACGTGCGCATGCTGCATCAAGAACGACCGGATCAGGGATACGCACAAGCGAGCCGTCCAGCAGCAACAGCAACAGCAGTCCGACTACGCGGTGCCCGTCAAGCCCGAGCCCGCGTGCAAACTATAGCGGATGATATTATGAGAGCCGCAACTTATTGTTACCTATACGTTACAACATACACGTTACATCATACACATACACGCAAAGACGAACACACCAGGTTCCCGAAACCTAGACGTCGATGACACTGAAACGAGAACACGGGAAGGGAGGGGGAAAACCATGCATGCATACGGCGGCCTACAGGCGCATGAAAGAAAAGAAAAAGAGAGACGACACGACCATATCATCATCATCATCATCATCCCCATCATCTCAGCATTATGATTCGCTTTCTATGGTACCTAACCTACCTATCTACCTATGCATACTATCATCATCATTATCATCGAAGGCGGCCTCGCAGATTACGCGCATTCATCATACCCCATTTTTCGCTTCCAAACCTCATCTACCTACCTATTTCATTTGTACTTATTCATCCACCGTCCCGACTCCTGCGGGAGGGTTCACTCTACAGCAAACATATTTCCTAGCGTGTTATTCCCGTGTACAACGCGAATTCTAGAATGGTGGTGGTGTTCCGGCGGAAGCGGAGGTGGTGGTGTGGTGGTGGATATGCCGGGCAGTGGTCGAAAAATAAAAAAGGGGGGAGGGAGCAGGGGTGCGACGGACGTTCGGCCTCGTTCTCATCGGACAGGTCGGGATCTTATTTTTTGGAGGACAATTGGGAGCCCATGGGAATGGGAATGGGAATGGGATTGACTTGAATTTTGGAATTGATTGAAAATTATACTCATGTTGGGATATGGATTAATGAAACGAAGGGATATGGTGAACACGGGCGAAGGCATGGAACATGGTTATGGGAATACGGATGTACTACTAGATTATGCGCCGCCCCTTGCCTTTTCTTTTGATTCATCTGCTTCCTTATTTTTTTTACTATGCCTCTATCTATTGAAGGTATTTACGTTGATTTTCTTTATGATTTTATGGCTTGGTCGGCAAAGATTCTATTTAGTTTCATTTTTTTATAAGTGAGAAGCGAAAATGCGGCGCATGGCGAAAGGGGAGCTATCTGAGGCGAAGAGCAAAAAAACGGGTTCCGGGCATATTGCGTCGGCTGGCAGTCTGCTTTATCACTCATTTCAAAATACCTAACCTAACAAAGGTACCTACTAAATAGATAATCAATCTAATTAGGTACACACTATCCATCTATATTTTCAAGGTCATGGGTGATATTTTTCTCCTAGTCGAAACACCTGGGCATTTTTACGATTACCTAGGCGGTGGGCGGGCGTTGAAGAAACCCAGACTTTCCGTACGTACGGTTCCCGTCGGTGTAGGGAACGCCACAAAAAAAGATCAGGTGTTGGTGGGAGTTTCCCAAGTCATGTATTCGCAACTATGTCCGAGACGGAACTGGATCGAACCCCAGCCCGTCCTACCGCGCTATCTACACGAAGAAATCAGGCTCGGGTTTGCCTACGGTGCTACGGTAGTACTGCCTACCGCACCAATCGACCACCCCTGAGATCATCATTCCCCATCCTTCTTTGCCTCGTCCGTGGCGCTCGTCGGTCCACGTTGGCTGGCCTCTTGCGGTGCATCAATGTCGTCCGGACCATTCGGAATTCACATGAAGATCAATCGGGTGACGGGTTATGTGGAAGGGGATGAGGGGGGAGGGGGGATATGTTTGCTTAAACCCAGCCCGTCCAAGGGCTCGGCAAGCCAAAGCCCCATTCTTCTAGGTCCCTATTCTCCCGACGACGACCTCATACATTCGTAATAAACAAATTCTCGGCTCACAATTAAACGCCGATGCACTTTTGGTGCCACCGTGCCGGGTCGTGCTGCAGAAGACCAGGTCGTTCCACAAAATACTCGACTCCTGCAGACTCGGGTTCCACGAGATTTTTTTGCCGCGCGGTATCTAGGATGTCGAGTCCATATAGCGGTCACCAAAAGGGTTTGTCTCACGACCAGAACCAAAACGGCGAGGACCGACGCGGCCGACGTATGTCTTATATACACCGCTCTTGGTAAACCCGCCTTCGCCGTCTTGGTCGCTGAGGGCTGCATCATCATCCTCATCATCAAGGTCATACTCCTCGAGATCTGATGCATTGCCATTTCGAAACGAATATGGATTATTGCCGTACTCGTCGTCTGATGCAACTTCGTCTTCGGGATAGTCAGCAGCATAGTAATTTTCGGCTGCGAATAGTTAGAATTTCTGCGTCGCAAAAGCGTGTTGTTAATCAGGTCCGTAGATATGCATACCATTCTCATCTTCCTCATCCTCAGCCCATTCAACGTCGCTATCACCATCGTCACCATAGAAGAACTCCAGCTCGGGCTCATCCTCGAATACGATGACTCCGACAGTGTGCGATGGCACGTGCTCGCCCAATTTGCTTGCGGGAACACGTTCGTAAGTTTCAATGATGTAGTCACCATCATCGCTGTCGCTGATGTCAGGGTCCATGTCCATCATGTCCACATCTGCCTGCTCCTGCGTCATGTCCGGGTGGCGCTCTGCGTATCGCGTAGTCGGTTTCGGCTTGAATTTGTGTTGGACCTTGGCTGGTCCTTCGGATTGTTTCTCGTCATTGACTTTCTGGATATTCAATCCAATCTGTTCCATGGCGTATGCGTTCATCTCGACTGCCAGCTTGTCCATGTCGACATTCCAGCGGTCTGTCATTGACTTGGGGATGTCTGCTTTATAGATCTGAGCATTCTCCTTTTTCTTAATCGTGAGTTTTGACACCCCCGGCTTCTTGAACTTGCGTGGCTCGGGTTTGTCCACTTCCATTTCCACGGGGGCAGGGGTATTCGCAGCAGCCTGCAGCTTCTGGAGGGGTCTTGCAGAGATCCGCTTGATCTTGCGCTCCACGAACAGCGCCGTCGTAGAGCGCTTCTTCGTGATGCCGCCATGGACACGCGCAAGCTGAGACGCTCCTCCCATCATCTCCTTTCTCGACATGCGAAATTGTCGCGGCTCGGACTTGACAGGGTCAGAGCTGGCAGTCTCGGTAGTAGAGACACCGACGGGCTCCTGATTTGCGCCATTATCGCTAGCGAATTCGTTGGTGCTGGGTTTAGGGGTCTCCGAGCTCTGGAATGCTGTCGTTTTCGTGTGGGGTTGGGAGCTGTGAATGACGGGCTTGGGCGGCTCCGCAGGAATGTTCTCGGCGAATTTGGGTCGCTCTTCTTGTCGACGGTAGACAAAGGCTTCGGTACGGTGTCGCTTGTTCTCCTGAACACCTGGATCGGTATCAAATTTCGACGTCCTTGAAGTATTCATCTGCGCGACAACTTACGAAGGAAAGAAACCGGGGATTCATCCGTAGCTTTTCGCTTCACGCGAATCGTCTGCGGCGGTATAGACATGGCACCGGGTGATTTTGTACCTATAAAGGTTTAAGTATCTAGGATATCTTTAATGCAGTTGGGTGTCGCTAGGTAGAGGATCTCAAAGGAAGAGAATAGAGGTTCAGTGTTTGTGCAGAAAGTTGATTGAGTTCTTGAGTGGTTGTGAAAAGTGAAAGTAACTCTTTTCCAAAAGTTTACCTAAGGTATAATAATTCACCAACATTGCCGGCCTTCAAAAACGACGGTCCGATCCACTATAGCTATCCACCGCCTGGCAGAATAGCGGGGAGCTGATTTCTTATCGATACCGAGGTATCTCGATATGATATGTCACCTACCTTAGCGGGAAGGGGGGGTATTTTGACAGGGTTACCACAAGCGTGTTGGCATTTTGACCTGATTACCTGGCCTTGTAATCGCTTCCAAACCCTGACACGATTGCTATTACGATTATAATTCAAATGCTGTTTTTTTTTAAGTAATTATTACCTGGTGGTAATCATGTCTAATTGACATGCTTACCACATCGCTGACGGCCCTGACACGCTGTCCACTGCTGGTAACCCTGACCCCCAGGTTTACAGTCACCTTTATGATATCAAAGGGGGAGATCGTGTCAGCTGAATTTATATACAATATATCCAGGGCAACTGCCAATATATCCAAGGCAACTGCCTTATACCAGGGCAACTGCCTTATACCAGGGCACCCACCAGTATACACCTGTACGCTGGAAGGTGCCCTAGCAAGTCATATATACCAAAATAACAGGCACAACTGCTATCGCGTGACATACATCGTAATCTCTTGTAGTGTAATGGTAAACATCGTAGTATCGTAGCATCGTAGGTCTTAGATTCGAACCTATGTAATTGTATATTATATTTAAATCTTCGTACTTGTATGTGTGTGTGTGTGTGTGTGTGTGTGTAGCCTCAATATCTCCAAGTAGGTTGCCTGGCCTGGCTGATTTATTTAATTTTTTTTAAATATACTATTTACCTGACATACTTACCAAGCTCTGACATCGTTACCACAGCGGTTGCCAGGCATTGCGATTGTATTTAGAAATACAGCGTGTTGGACTAGAAATTATCACCAGACTTGATACAAATACCCGGGGGTGTTATATAATCGAATAATGGTATCCATAATATCCCTGATAACCAATCAGATATGAGATTGTTGCGGCGCCGTGTAACCGTGTCAGAGCTGATAGCCAATCAGGTAAAATGCTAACATATGATAATACTAAGAAAACACTATGACCACTCCCTGACACGGTTATGGTAACGGTGTCAAAACACCCCCCCTTCCCCATAAGGTACGTCAGAACCGAAACATCTTTTATCGTCTTCAATTGCCGGGTTTCATCCCTTTTCACAGCTGCTGGACCTTTTATTCCGTATAGAAATAGTGATATATCATTATTCTCTCATTATTTCATAATCTTGATGGTGAGATCACCTATATCAATGAATCTGGGGCTAAATCTATACTTTATCTCTGGTCTACCCCGAGCTGAGTAATGGCATAGGACCCTTTTCTCCATCTTATCCCCACCTTCTCCATCGTAGTCCTCCCTTTGACTTTGGCTATCCACTTAGTGTTGGACCATTGGCATCGTCGTGCTGGGACCTACATCTTGAATCTACATCTCGCATCTCGTAATGCTTTGTCCCATCTGCTTTCGGAGCCGTGCCCCGTACCACAGCATGCCTGGCAGCAGTTGAAATATGCTGTTTAACCCACCGCAAATTGAGATAACCAGTCCGATGAGCCCTTAGCGGCAGGCTGGATACCAGGTACAGTGACTCCGGCCTTGGGGCTAGAGGTGTTCAAGATCACACATGTAGGTTATGGTTTTCTGCTATTGCCAGTGCAAGGGCCCGTGGCAAATACATAATAGAACGACCCAGATGGGTGTAAAGGGTGTAAAGCATGCGTCAAGACGACGCAGCTGGCCCTTAATAAGGGCCGCTATACCGCAGGTAGGTAGGCGGCAGGTAGGCGGGCAGGCCGGTCTCATATCATGCCACTACAGGTCCCGAACCATCTATATACCAAACAGGTTTGCTTCCTTTCCCGTCCGTCCGGAGACTTTGGTTCAGCTCTCTGCTATTTTATATTCCCTCATCTTGTTTCCTTTCATTGTATCACGAGATCTTGAACCCTGATTCTTTCAAAAGCGCATCATCCTCCAACAAGTTGTAAGTTATCAATTTGGTATTCTGCTTATCCAGCTTTCCAGCTTATCCAATTGCATGAGATTTTATATACCCAACTGTCAATATCCCTAATGGTTGGTTTTATGCCGGCCTACACGGATCATGCTGGTTCATCTGCGTTTATTCGTCCCGGGCTTCTAAGGCCGCGCTACGCGATGAAATGCTGATATCGAAAGAAGGACGAGCATACCTTCAGCCCAAACACCTGCCAGCAAGTCTTAGGCACCGCCCCCAAGATTCCTAAGCTCCTACCCAAGAGTACCAAGTACTTGTGCACCAGTTCGTGCAGCAGCTGCCGAATCAGTGCCAGCTTGGCGCTTTGATGACCTAGGATTTACATCCAGGTTTTCATCATTCAATCCATTTTATGGACGCTGGTATTGACTCTAAGCTTGTCGAGCCGACAATCTTACACTCAGTCGATCCTCGACGTGCATCCCTAAGTCATGAACTCGTAATATTTCATAACCTAGAGCACATCTCTGCCGACATGCCTCGCCAAAGAGTCCCTATCACCTTCACCTACCAAAAAAATGGCACCTACCCTCCCATCTATGTAGCAGGGTCCTTCTCGGATCCGCCATGGCAGCCTTTGGAGATGGACGTCTCGATTGACCAGCATGGCGGGCATCTATTTACTAAAACGGTCATGGTCGACGATGGCACCGAGATCCAGTACAAGTTCCGGATAGGTTTAGGGAATTGGTGGGCTTTGGACGATAATAGAGATACAAGTGAGCATTTCATTCTTCATCCTCAGGCCTCATTACTCCTGCAATGCTGCATATTACTAACAACTAGCCATCAAGTTACGGATAGCGGGGGAAACGTAAACAATGTTCTCAGGGTCTCGATTAATAAGTCGCCGGAAACTATTGCGAAAGCACCCACCCCCAAAATTATCGAATTAGAAGAGCCTATCCCGAGCAGCGACACGCAAACTTCCGATATTGCCAAAGTTGCAGCTGAGGTCGCCGATTCGGCATGCGCTATAGATTCCCAGGCACCCGAACAGGAGATATCAGATGCCGAGGCTGGAAGAATGGGTATCCGTCGCATGTCTAATACCCCTATTAGTGAAGTAGCACAAACAGCTATAGAGGTTTCTGATGTGGCTGCGACATTGGATGGCGACGATTCGGATTCCAGTTACGAGCTTGACGACGAAAGTGATTCATGCCCCATGCTTTCACACGAATCTATGGGACCTCCCAATCAGGGCGAGGAGACGTCCGACGATTTAGCCAGCAAGACTGTTACGCAGGATGGTGACTCAAACTTGGAGATGGAAGATGTGGACTTTGATAATCCCCGGCTAGAGAAGCTTCCATCATCCGATCGCCGTTCTATAATAGCTGCGATGCGGCGGATCTCTAGCAGCATTGAAGCCGATCGTACCGTTATCGATGGGATCCCACCTCCATCCGACGTTCCCATTTTGCGACTGCACGAAACCGTCAGCCCACGTGAGGAGCCGAGGGGATCTCCAGGATTAACAGGTACATCTTCAAGAGAAGAGTCAACCGATCGACCGAGCCTTGCCACAGGCCCATCCAACTCGTCTTACTCCCGCACTAGTGACGCGTCCATAAGCTCTTTAGGCTCAATTGCCGAGGGTGATGAGCTTCCCAACGATGACGTATCTGAAGAGCTCGTCGACCCACAGGTTACATCCCCATATGCCCAACACCCTGGGCCTTCCTGGGGTTCCGTCTTTGAGCACGCAGTTGGTAGCGATTCAGACGATGAAGGCATCGCTATGAGGTCCGAATCGAGGCGAAGACAGGAAGAACTTCAGGATCGATCTCCGTCTTCGACTTCAAATCCAATTACGTCACTACGCAACGAGATTACAGAGCCGGGCCCGTGGGAGACCGCCGTAATCAGTGAAGAAGTAGATGCTACAGCCGACAGTAAAGATGCGCCAATTATAGAAGCACCCGCTTCTAAAGATAGTCCGATTGACACTACATATCGGCTGCTACCAGGCACCTACGAAAGCGATAGTTCCAACAGAGAAAACACAGGCGAAGGCGAGGCCCCGCCAACATCTACCGATCCTAACAATGAAGCAGACCTCCAAAAAGATACGGCAGACAGGAAAGACGCTCCTTCCCCCGCCCATCAGTTTCAGGGTCCCAAAAAGTCTCCAAGCTGGCTCGAGACATGTTTTCACGTCGTACTGGTGAAATGGCTTGGGGGCTTGGCCGCATGGATATACGGCGGTCGCAGACCTACGTAAGGAATCCTCCTCTCCCTTAATCAAAAGTCTCTAGTCGCGAAACTGACGTAATATTTAGACTTATGGTCGCCGGTACGGCTGCGATCGTTGTTGGTGTTGGCGTGCTGTGGCAGAACCCCATGCGCACGTAACTGGTGTTGCAACGCTCCCCTGAGTGAGGCGAGGCTTGGCGCAGATTGTTCAAAGTTGTTGCCTTCCTTCGCGAGATATTTGACGTCACATAGGGCAGCGCACAGGATGATACCGCGCGAGGCTAGGAGCTGGCTGCAGAATGGTTGGGCCTTATGTAAACGTGTCCGGTATGAGGTACAGGGAGGTGTATTAATATAGCACACGTCAAAATGCGTTATCCCAGCCACGGCATCAAGATGACTCGGCCCGCGACTTATGAACACGAGCTCGGCTCGCTCCTTACCGGGTTTTACATTAGGGTCGAGGGGTTTAAGATTGGGTACCTAAGGATTCTGTAGGAGATGTGCTTTTGGAACCAACATACTGTTGCAAGAGGGTCGCACAAGAACAGCCTCGTACATACCTAGGTAGACACCCATCTAACATAAGTATCAACCTCTTGTAAATTGAATATTGACTACCTGCCTCAACGAGATGTTTTAGTAGTCGTGTTATGCAGGTCTTTGAACTACACCTGAGTTGAAGGTGAATACGAAGCTTCCAGTGAAGATGAGACCATATGTGCCTTATATATGTGCGCAAGTGCGCAAGTAATTAGTAAGTGCCCTACATACCTTACCCAGGTACGCATGCAACTAGTAAGCGGGTGGTTGCTATAAATCAAGTAGGCATGTCTCAAAAGCATGTGATGGCGATTGTATGCAGTACGACACCATTCGACGTCAACTGTGAAACTGAGTGCCAACGGTGAGGCACAGAACTTACAATACTTCCAGCACAGTGCAGCCCCCAACTCGGTTACCATATGTATAACTCCAGAACATATTCTAGACGACACATAGACTCAAAGCAGAGCACGTGGGTGCCTGGTAGGTACCTAGTTACTGGGTTTAAGGGGAGGGTGTTTCTATAAGTCGTCAAATCGTACCTCTATTCTCTTTAGTTCTACCCGATGGCGTGCCTATACCTATTATCTTGATCGTCTAATAAACAACTGCCTTCGTGGCCAAGTCTTAACACAAGCGCCTCAAACGCCATCTTACTCCGTACCTATGATAGGTAATAATTCTTCAAGAGTTCTAAGCCGCAAGCTATCGTGCTGTCGGGTATTCCGCAGCATACTCCTCAAAACATTCCGGTCGGACTCCGAGGTATAAAGGAGAGCTGATGTTGCATGCCAATTGTCAGCCTTTGATTGTTGCGGTAGAATGGTATAATTGCTGTTCTCCCACATACTCTAAACACCCATAGACAAATTATCCTGGAATACCTTCGTATCTCCCTCATAGCACTTTAATTCAAAGTCCTAAACTGCTACCATGTTTCCAATTTCTTGGCTTAAGGTAACTGATACTCCTTCCAAGTCCCGTTTCATGAATGGTGTCTTGGATATCTTTCTTCATCCCGCCATTAATTAGGCATACACTCGTTGGGCGTTTGATCACTGCATGTCCGTGTCTAGACCACATACCAGGCGTACCTATGAGGGAGCTTTAACTCAAGGACAGAGGAGTTGATAAGTGGTGATCGGACCACTAAAGTACTAAGAAAGAGGGTCTAGATAGAATGAACACTAGTAGATCGAATATTGACATTCGACTTACCAGTTAAATGCCTGCTTGGGAGCCTCATTCCGTTTGTAGATCTAGGAAAGTTGTCTCTGAAAGAATTAAGGGGGCTGGTAAGACCGTCGAGAACGACTTTTGCCCGTATTTGTTGATCTATTGATGAAAACATATTAATGACACAAATATTGACGGATAACTAGGAGGAATCAATCTGACCTTGAAATATTATTTATCCTCTGGGTCGCCGTGGAGGTATTGGTTGTATTGGTTACCCTTGTCGTCTTCTTCAATTCGTATTGGCGTCTTCGATTAGCCTCATCCGCCTCCGCGCGATCACGCTCAGCGCCGATTAAATTTACCACTCTTTCCTTATAAGCCTCGCGGCAAGCATTTTCTCGTTGGTCTTCAAGCTCCCACTCCCTTCTCATGTCATGACCTAGCAAAGGGGTAGGTGAGTTAGCAATAGGTCTGAGGTACTGAGATCTGCATGCGCACGTACTAGCAGGAGATTGGTTTCCTTTTCGCGGCCGTCGTAACTTATCTCTTATCCACCTTTCCATTTTCCCGATATATCGAATAATGCAGACCTCGGACTCACTAGCCCGCGAAGTTTCAGTGACGAAGGATTCGTGGTGCGACGCGAATATGTCCAGTTGCTCGATGGTGCCTTGTCCGATCAGGATGTCTGACGACAAGTCGGGGAGGATATGGAAATCAACCAAGATGGTCTGGCTAGTTGGAGTGAATCCGTACGTGTCCTGCCAAACTCCAACTGCAAAATTGACGTGAAAAGTACCATGTGTCAACGCACAGCTTCCATCAGCAAACATAACTTTATGACACTCTTCGTCCGTATCGAAGCCTCGTGCTCTTACAAACGATTCGCTGACGAAGTTCAAGTCAGAACCCGTATCAATATTTGCTTGACTAAGATGCTCGTTCAATCTGCATGCTATGCCTCGCATATGTCTTCCGACTGAAAAGGCTCGAAGACTTTGGCCAATCGGAACAACCTCGTCCACTAACCTATTTCTATGTTTAGTCCATGTCTCCGTTCTTTCTAGGAAGTACCGGCCCATGATGATGGGTGCTGGGGGTTTTTTGAAGATGTAGAAGACGCTTTGCGTTTCTGGACCGGTATACGGCGTCCCTTTAGCAAATGAGAATTTAGCAACCGTTTTTCCAATTAGCATAATAACTCGGCCATTCGCAGTGCGGAAGACCTCATCTTCGATTTGTGGTCGCTCTATTGGAACTCCCAAAAGCTTTGCTGTCTCCAATGACATAATATTCTCATATGAACCGGTGTCTGGGCAGGCTAGAATATTGCACCACTTCCCATCTCCCTCGAATATCATGGGCAAAGCTTTGCGGTGCCGAACGCGGTGTCGAACGTGCAATGATGCCTCAACTCTTGGACGTGGTTTCAACCATGTATCTTTAAGCTGTTTAATATATTTAGTAAACTCCTCGGCGTATTCAGGGACCTTTATGCCCATTATAATGGCGCATCTTACACTTTTCATCACCCTCCTTACCCTTCCTTGCTGTAAGGGAAACTCCATATTGTGACGTGATGTTAGCTTTGCTTCGATGGTATGGATTGATGCTCGAGTTGGTTGACTTATTACCAGGTGCTGTGCTCGAAGATCACACCATGTTTCTCGTTTAAAGATTTAAAGATAACAAGGTAGTATGTAGGACAATGAGCTGGCAAGGCGGATTTGCTCGGCGTCCCCGACATCTCACCGGCGAATCAGGGTTTGGAATATAGGTACAATATATTAGACCACCTGATCAATGTAATTACGACGAGTTTTATTCAATCAATATACTAACGCGTGCCTTTTCAACCTTACTCGTACTCATGAATCCTCTAAGTAGCAGCCATCCATCAAAATGTGGTTACACAGACGGATATCCGTCGCTCGCCGCCTTTATGGCGAGCGACCGAGACAAGACGACGTTGATATTTAAGCGATTCAATCGTCTATCTGCCAGGAATCTACTATTCCTGGGAAGTGAACTGGCGGAACTCCAAATTAAGCTTGACGCATACGATGAGCAAGACAGAGTGGACGCAGATAGTCTACAATGCGCTAGAAACTGGGAAAACTTCAAGAAACGAGCCGAAAGCCAGCCCGAAAGAATGCAGCTTATCAAGGAAGTAAGAGATACCATGAAAGAGTATAGTGAGTGATGGCGGCCTCCGGTCCTCTTGCAGCAGCTGATATATAGGGGTAGAGGAAGCACTAGCATATGAAAGCATACTCGCGGGCCAGCCATCACCAGACAGGAACACGCTGAAGCCTTTCATACATCACTTCTTTCATGGACGTCCGGGAGAAGACGACAGTTTCCCTACGCTGGGTGGTGCTAGTAAACACCTCTACGACGACCCCCACGACCTCCTAGTCCTACGGAACAAGGAGGAAGCCGATCGGTTATCAAACTTCATTCAGAACAACTTCGGCTATTTATTTAGGGTATGGACTAATAATAATTGACTAGAACACAAGTCCTGATAACTGACATGCGCTGCGTCCTCCAGGAAAAGAACCCTACAGGAGCTTCGGGGGTCTCCCAGGTCGGATACGCATCAGGAGACCAGATGTACACCTTCATCTCGTACCTCAGCACCATATTCGCCTCCCTGCTTCTCATTATATCCATCGTTATCTTGTACAAGGTCCGATCTCCTGACCTGAAGCTCGGCCTCATTAGCCTCTTTACCGTCACCTTCGCCGCTAGCATCGGCATTTTGACTAATGCGAAAAGGGTTGAGATGTTTAGCGCCACTGCAGCGTAAGTTAAAACTCACCTCTGGTTCCATCTGCAATACCTGTCCTGATATTCCGAAGATACGCTGCTGTTCTTGTCGTGTTCGTTAGTGGAGATCTAGGTGGTTCATCCTGAAGCGAATTCTCCAGAGAGACGGAGGGCAAGGTTTAGTCAACTTTCTAGAATATAATACAAGGTAGCATTGTCTAGCTTCATATGATACATGTTCATTAGGTACATATCTATGTTACCCATGTGCCCTTCTGATTTCCGTATAGTTCTTGGTGCCAAGACTGAACACGCCCACTCCTCCTAAAATGTATACGACAAATGCAAACACACAAACAACTGACCAAACAGTTTAAACATCTCTACCAAGTCTGCGGCCCAAAAGTCTGGCCCGCCGGTAGAATAACTTGTATAGCCTCGCCCTTGTAATCCATGGTGCTCGTCACCACATCATTACCCCACCACCGGGGCGCATCGATCTCGTTCAGCGTAAAGACGAAGAAGATAACCAAGGTGCCTAACGCGAGTCCTAGATCGAGTCCCGCCGACGTGAGGTAATTGAGGCGGCTCCACCAGCGGAAATGGTATTTCTTGACCAGGTGTTGGAACACGTAGCCGACGATGCCCCACGATAAGTAGTTGAGGGGCGTTGCGGGCGGGATGGACCCCGCGCCGCCGAAGATGAGGGGCGCCATTAGGTACTTGGCGGGTGACCTCGGCCACCGGCGGGCAGCGAACCAGAATATGATAGGAGCGACGGCGCCGATGACGAAGAATATGAGGAGACCAGAGTATATCTGGCCAGGTGAGAAGATCTGGGCGGGTCCAATAAGACCCCAGATCACGGAGGCTGCCAAAATTTGGTCAGCACTTGGGATGGAAGAAATAAGAACATTTCAGTTACCTGAGAAGAAAACTCGGCCACCGGGGCAGGTGAAGCGCTGCGGTTGTGTCAAGTCACAGACGCCCTCGATATTTCCTAGCGCAAAGTTGAGGACGGCAATCTGAATGAAACACGAAACTGTCGTGGCGACAACTTGGGCCATAAACATGGTCCTCGGCGGAATCTTCATATAATGACCGAATTTAAGATCGGAAACGAAGCTCAGTGCTTGCGACCTACAGAAACCCGTTAGTTCCAGGGCAAAATGTGAAAAGTCATACGAGTTACTTACATTGTAATAAAGCCATAGGTTTTAAACCTTTGGGGAGAGCGGTTAGCGGTAGCTACATAGTGTTAGAAGGATATGGTGACTTACAGCATGAGAGCCAGAGGTCGACCAGGTTGAATGTAACCATAGACGAACTCCGTCAGGACGTTGAGGCCGATTTGGTGGTTTGTAACTGCTTGGATAATCCCGATTGGCAGCGAGAATACGAAAGATATCACCACAGCTAGCAAGAAGGCCCACCACGTCAGGTTGGTGGGATATACTAGAACCGTAACGAAGCCGAGAGCAAGCATCTATATGACCAATTAGTAAATGACTATTCAACATACTCTATTAGGACAACTAACGATACCGAACAAGGAAAAGTACCACCACGATGGTGCTTCCTTGTACTTTTGCATGAGCTTCATATGTACTAAGACAATTCGGGTAAGCGACTGTTATCTGCATTATGTTTGGAGGACTGGATCGATTGACTAGGAATGTTCTTACTGTCAGGTTTCTCGTTGGTGCTATTCTGGTATTGCGCCCAAATAGACTTGCTGTGATGTAAATAGGTATAGACTATTAAAGCCGTGATAGCTGCGAAGGATAGCCCATAGGACAAGGCGAAAGTAGTGCTATGCTTCATATAAGCTTGAATTCTTAACGAGTGATGTAAGAGATATCTAACCTAATGAATATTGGCGAGTACGCCTTGTATGCTTCCTCATCCAGGGTGAATTCAGGTGTTAGTATTCTTGATACATCGTAAGTTGCGCCCGTATTGTCGTAGGTGGAAGAGTCGCTCATCGGCAAGAATTGCGCATACCATACACCAGTATAATGAAAGAATGCGGACGAGATGATATAGAATACGACGACACCAATGGTTGTATTTGCGATGGCGTGCCTGGAGATTGTTAGTCTCTAAATGATATGCCTCAGCGGAAAGACTGAGAACCAGTTGGATGTGACGAACCAGGGTGGAATTAGAGGAGAACCGATGTAGCCGGAGATTTGAGTCCAGTCAAAGGTAATGGGTAGTAGTGATAAACCCGTCGTGCCTCCGAACAGTTGGTTCACCACGGGACTCTGTGGAGCCATCCAGGTTGCAAAGGCAAATACGCTCAAGAACTGAGCAAAATAGCCCGGAATGAAGTAGTAGACAGCCGAAAGTAGTGTGACGAGGCCGAACCACCTATATCTCGGCATTCGCCCACCTATAACGGATGGGTCTGGTGCATAATGCTTCTCGTACATGGCGTTCATCAGGTCGACGGCGACCAAATTCCCCGGCCAGATCATCGAGGCCGGATACACTATAAAAAGAATCAGATTGATAAGAAATCAAGGGAAATCACTTAGACTTACCTAGGAATTTTCGCATCATTCCTGCGATACCGTACCCTAAGGACTGGGTCGAGATGGTCAATATGAGCTGAAATACTATACCGAAATTTTGCTTGTAAAACACAAGCTGCGCAAGGATGATATCTGTGGCATATGCTACAGAGAAAGAGACGCTCGCCATAACCACGATGATCGAGTGCTCTTTGATATTGAAAGGCCCCGGATTTAGATCGCACCTAAAACCAAAGATATTGATTTGTCGATTAGGCACAACCTTCTCCCACGCACGACCGAACGGCCAAGCGATAATCTGAGCAACAAGAGCTCCTAAACCAATAGAAGGTTGTCTCAACGAGAAGAGTGTGTTCATTGATGCGCCGACAAGGACCAAGCTCAAGCCAATTGTCCAGGCTCGAATTGTGTTACACGGAAGATCCTCATCGTAATTGCGGACCGCCGCCCGCACCTCTTCGTACGGCGAGTTTTCTTCGTTAGCCTTGGAAGCAGTATCGTCGTCGAATGAGGCTAAGCTTCCAGAGTCCATCCGATGTAACTCTATAGTCTCCTGGTCGGGGAGGTTAGGGTCTAATAACTGCTCATATTCTTCGCCCTCTTCGTAATCAGTGTCGTTTCGGACATTCGACTGGGAATGTTCGTGAGAGTCTGATCGGTGCGTCTCCTCCGGCGCACTCTCGTCGAGGTCCATTTCCCAACTCGAATTCCAATCATCTTCAATTTCCATCCCTGTAGAAGCCGCGCCAGATGACGTGGGATGAAGTGTGTCGTTCATCTTGTAGGTTAGGTTATTTCGAACGAGCTGATGATAGTATCAACAGAGCTTAACTCAATCTCCGACTTGTAGATGCAATTTAAGCAAATAAGAAGCCTCGAAGATAACTTCTATTAAGATGTCAATGAGGCGTTCTTAACCCTCAATTATAGCATACACGGAATGTCCGTGAATTATGAAGTAAGCGGTAAGCCATCAACGTAGGCCATCAAATCATCGGGTCCGGAAGGGCACCATTTCTATGTCCAGGCTCAACACAATATCCAGCGCTGTACCCAGAATCTACAATTATCGACCGTAGATATAATTGTTGAAGCAGTAGTCTGTGAGCTTTGCGTTTTCTGAAAATCCGATGACTTCAGCGCGCAACGTCTTGAGCGCGTTTCTCTGTCGATTATCCTTGAAACGTGTTCAGACCTATCGCTTCTTGGCGATTATGCGCACCGCTTTTCGACGGCTGAGATAATTATGACTTCTGATTCCCTTAAAATGAGTATTAGGAAATCAATTGCCCTGGTCCGGAGGTATTGCTGTCCCTTGTAGATCTTTATACAGATGCGAGTTGACATGTAGCCTCATTAAGATTCCGGGTTGTGATGAGACTAAATTTAGACGAATAGACGAATGAAATCACCGCCGCGTGGCCTGAACCTGGCCCCTGGGACCGCTGCATGACAGCGACCACACCCACTACGGCATAAGCCGTCCCAGGGGTTGCAAAGGCCACTATATCCACTATATAACGCGCTACAAACAACAAGCTCGGTTAACTTCATAATCGCGTAATTAACTCACTCATCTCGCCAGCTTTTTCATCTCACTCTATACCCGCAAATTCACAGCAGACGAGTATCGAATTGATGACTTCAAACCACCTTAAAGAATTTGAATTTCCAGTATAGCTCAGGACTTCCTGGCTATGGAAAAGAATGCGTCGAGTTGTTGTTACAGGCCTCGGTGCCGTCACACCCCTTGGCGTTGGTGTTCGACGATCATGGACTAGGCTGATAGCTGGGCAATCTGGAATCGTGAGCGTTGCGGATTTCGAACCACAGAAGCGATGGCGCGAGCTCACCAGCACCGTTGCCGGTATCGTCCCGAAGTCAGAAACAGGTGAAGGCCAGTGGCGACCGAACGACTGGTTGTCCGCCTCAGATCAACGGCGCATGTCCACGTTTACTCAATATGCAATAGCCGCAACAGAGATGGCACTTGAGGATGCGGCTTGGAAACCACGCAAGCAAGAAGATTTGGAATCGACTGGAGTTTGCCTGGGAAGCGGCATCGGAAACCTGGATGAAATATATAACACAAGCCTCGCATACGAAAAAGACGTAAGATTTTTCAAATCGTGGTGAGATATTATGGATAGCTAAGCCTTTATGGTAGGGCTACAAGAAGGTATCTCCGCTCTTCGTACCGAAGATCCTCATTAACATGGCGGCGGGCCATATCGCCATGAAATACAGTTTCCAAGGTCCGAACCATGCTGTAACTACGGCTTGTACGACCGGGGCACATTCTATCGGAGATGCTTCACGATTTATTGCGTTTGGCGATGCTGATATAATGGTCGCGGGTGGCGCGGAATCCTGCATCCATCCTCTCACATTCGCAGGATTCGGAAGGTCACGTTCATTATCTACTGCATTCAACGACGATCCGACTGCGAGTTGTCGACCATTCGATTGCCGGCGGAATGGATTTGTTGTCGCCGAAGGTGCAGCCGTTGTTATTCTGGAGGAATTAGAGCATGCTAAAGCGAGGGGCGCTCGTATTTACGCCGAATTAAGGGGCTACGGAAGTAGTGGCGACGCTCATCATATAACGGCTCCCCTCGAAGACGGATCCGGAGCGTTCCTCTCAATGAAGAAGGCCCTTAAGCATGCTGGAATCAAGCCTCATCAAGTGGATTATATCAACGCTCATGCGACTGCCACTCCTGTTGGTGACACGGCAGAAGCTCTTGCGATCCGCTCATTGATGGCGGGTGAAGAAGGATATGCTAACGAAGGTCATATTGCCGTGAGCAGCACCAAGGGGTCTATTGGACACCTCCTTGGCGCGGCCGGCGCGATTGAAGCTGTGTTTACAATCTTAGCTATTGCTGAGGTGGGTTTCAGGCTCAATATCTAACCCATTTGATTAGCTATTAACTCCTTAGCAGAATACGCTTCCACCGACTCTAAATCTTACCGAACCTGATGTTGAGCCCAAATTCAACCTTGTTCCTCTCGAGGCCCAACAGAAGGAAGTCAACGTTGCTCTATCGAATAGTTTCGGTTTTGGAGGCACGAACGCGACGCTCATTTTCTCCAAGCTCAAATAAAGAATAAGCCATACATTCAAGCACATAGAAACTGTATCATAATACACATGGTGATAGTATAAAAGTGTTCATAATAGGTACAAAATTCACCTCTATTTTCAAGGCATCTCATTGAGCTCGGGGGACCAGGGGCTAGACTAGGTAGGTACAGTGGGATAGCTCTAGGTACATTGTACCTGGACCGATCCCCGATCCCTGTAGCAGATCATGACAGGGGTCTAAGCTTCAACGCAATTTTTTAATTTTCTTCCTTTTGTCGTCTCTGACGCGCGCATTATCAATGACGTGAAGGCCCCGGCTAAGCAGTTCGACAACCCTCCAAGCCGTCTCCCAAGCTGCTCAATGCCGACAATTGCGACAATTTATCGCAGCCCTGCACCTTTAAACCTACGGTAGCGAGTACAGAAATGGCGTGTCGAAGCTGCAGGCGGCAGCTTGTGTTGCTTACTCGACAAGCAAATGCTATCGCAGAAATCCAAAGTGCCGCCGCATTGAGACACCCCTCCCTCCAGACTACCGCCGACCCTCGATGTCTTCGAATTGACCAAAGGAGGAGCTTCGCGAGCACACCCCGCCAGTCCGGCGTCCGCGACTCCATAGCCCGGTTCTTCCAGAGATCCGCCGAGCCGTACCGAGTGGTCCAGGCGACCGAGGAGATCTACAAGACGTGCGCCCGCGAGGCGCTATACACAATCCCGGAGAAGGACAGGAGGGCGGGCACAATAACAAAGACGGAGGAGGGCGAGGATATAGGAGAGGGAAAGACGATGTGGCATGAAGGTAACAATACCTGCCTGTCTGGCAAACGGTTAGGTACCTAGTAATTGCTGCTAACCATGCTCTCTTCCGGCCTCCAGATTTCCACCTACCCCCGACTTTCAGTACGTGGTCACAGGTCACGATGCTGCACATGTACCTCGTGTTCGCGCGGCTACGCAACTTAGACCGAGACGCTGCGCGGTCGTGGCAGCAGCAGCTGGTAGACCACTTCTTCTTCGACGCCGAGGAGAAGATGGACCTGACGCACGGCATCAGCTCGAGGGGTCTACGACAGCGGTATCTGAAAGATATGTTCATACAGTGGCGGGGCGTGATCGCGGCGTACGATGAGGGTGTTATCAAGGGGGATCCGGTGCTAGCGGCTGCCGTGTGGCGGAACGTCTTCAAGGCCCGAGAAGACGTGGACGTACGGTCACTGGCCGCCGTTGTTAGCTGGATGAGGTTGTGCTTGAAGATGCTCGACCAGATCCCCGACGAGTCCCTGTACTACCAGGCCTCGGCGGTGTTCAAGTGGCGTGCGAAGAACGAGCTCGCGCTCGTCGATAAGCCGACGAGAGAACTCGAAGGACAGTTTGTGCGGGATATTCCGCCAATTCAGAAGGTGCCTGTGTAGACTAGATATATGACTATCTCTTACCCAGATATTGCATGGCTACTTGTGTAGTACGCTAGGGCTACAAAGAATTGGCCCGAGGTAACGATCAGACGAACTACGGGCCACGCGCGATGGGTTTAATCCTCTACGCGCCATAAAAACCAGTGTACATAGAATATGTAAATCTTCAATCAACCCTCTCCCACATCTCAAACTCGTACTGCGTCCTGTTCTCCTCCTGCACCCCCTCGGGCACCATCTCGCCCGTCCACGTATCCAGCTGCTCCTTAGACCTCCGCACCCAACCACTGTCCTGCGACCCGTCCAGCTTCAGCGGGAAGAACGTGTCGCACTCGAAGTCCGTCATGACCCGCGTCAGCAGCACGCGCCTTGCCTCTGGCAACCGCAGCGCCGCATCGTAGATCTGCGCGCCGCCGATCACAAACGCCCTGCCGATCTTGGCCGCGTCCGCGGAAGTCTTTATGTACTCCAAAGCCTGCTCCAAGGACGACACCCTCACGGGACCCTCTTCCGGCGTGGGCTCCGGGTTTGGTTGCGGCTGGTCAGCGTGGGACCGGCTGACGACGATATTCAGGCGGCCCTTCAGCGGTCGGAAGCGCGGCGGGATGCTGTCCCAGGTCTTGCGGCCCATGACGACGGCGTTCATGGTGGCGGGCGCGGACGCGGACGCCGGGAGCAGCCGCTTGGTGACGCGTGCGAAGTACGCCAATTCCTTTTTTAGACCTGTCCACGGCAGCGTGCCGTTCCGGCCGATGCCCATGGTGCGCGTCGCGGCCACGACGAGGGTGAGCTCCGCGGGAAGCATGGCTGGTGGTGGGGGCTCGTTGGACATTTGCCTTTTTTTTTTCTCCCCTATAGTTTTTATGATGATAAGCTTGGGGGATGAGAGTTAAGTTAACTCTCTTCTCAAGAATTCCTTTAGGGGCGAGATAAAAATGGCGTTTTGAAGGTTGAGTATGAGTATGAGAATGTGTTTGTAGATGGCGGGATGGGGCGCTATCAATTAATTTTGAATTGAATTTTTAGCACTATTCAGGCCCCTAACGACGATCTTCCTAGTCCCTTGCCTTCTGTCAAGTCAAACATTCTGTACGTACCCTTACTATAACACACTCAATTACGAATATTTTCATAGCTTTTTTTTCTCTAAGTCTATAATGTCAATCATTAATATAATCCACGCTACTTTATAAGTCATAATCAAGATGGTTGTATCATTAACGATGTGATTGTAGTATACCAGGAGGTAGCTATCTAGCCTACTAGAAATAGGGGTGCTCCAATACTCTTCATATAACGGCTAGGTATTCTTGCTTTTTATATTCAGTCTGGTTAGGTACTATTTCATTCTCAGTATCTGACACGCAAATAATCCGTCTCTTTCATCTGGTCTACGCAGCAGCGGTAGCAACCTTACTCTGCGCCTGCGCCTGTGCCTGCATCTGCCTCTGCTCCTCCTCCATCCTCCTGAGCTCCTCGCGCTTCATCGCCTCCTGGATGCGCACCCTCTCGGGCACGATCCCCTCTCGCGGTTGCGTGATCTTCCACCCTTTCAGTTTATCCGCACCACCCACCGCCTCCATCGTCTTGCGCTCCACCAAACTATAATTCCCGTCCTCGCGGTCAAACCGGAACGGCTCCAGGATGCTGACGGGCGGGTTCGTGATAATACGCACGGCTCGGCGCGCGTTGCTCGTCGCGGAGTGCATCATGAGCGGGTGCAGCAGGTACACGTCACCCACCTTACCCGTCGCCTCGACAAACTCGTCGTCCGCGCACCCCCGCGCGATGTCCGCGTACCACTCGTAGTTGCGCTCGCGCGGGAAGTCCGGGTGGGCGCGCGGCACCATGCGTGGGGACACGCCCTCGGGGTGGGCGGCGAGGTGGCGGGCTACCTTCTCAATCGCCGGCGGGCAGATTACGGTGCCGCCGCCCTCCGGGATGACATCGGTGAATAACGGAATCACGAGCAGCGCCTGCTCGGGGCTGTCGAGGTAGTGCACGAAGAAGTCGCCGTCGACGTGCCAGCCGGCGAGGTCCTGGGGCGGGGTCGGCTTGCCCTCGCCCTCGGCCGTGCCCAGGTTCACGATCAGCGAGTCCCGCCAGTACCGGCACTCCGGGTTGACGCGGTCCTCGCCGCCGCACAGCTCGCACATGGCCTGCCAGGCGCGGGGCGCAAAGGTCGCGCAGTCGAAGGACCGGTGCGACGGCATGTTGGTGCGCTCTTTGGTCCAGGTCGTCTTGTCCGTCGGCGACATGCCGAGGCGCGTCCACACGCCCTCGTTCACGTCGTCGGCCTGCTCCTGCGTGAAGCAGTTCGTCAGCTTCAGGTACCCGCTCGCGAGGAAGAAGTCCTTCTGCTCTTGGGTGAGAGGGGCCGGTGGCGACGCCATTGTTTCTAACAAGGAAGTAGTAGGTGTCCAAGTTGATGTGACTACCTATCACGATGATGTTTACGATGAAATCGAATTAAATTGCTAAGGTGAAAGTACGGCATCAATGAAGAAAGTAAGTAGAAAGAGGTTCTAAGACTTGAGCTTTCGGTTCGGTGACCTACCTTCGTCTTATATGCCCCCGCCAGCTCGTATTAGTCTGCAGCGGCACCGTCACGGGTGGTGATATGCATCATGACTTCAAAACAGCCCATCAAATCAATACGCATATCTGTACCGGTGCCCCTCTCCATGGGGTAGTAGCTTTGGTGCTACGCGGGGGAGCCGGCATGCCGAGCCGTAATCCCCCATCCAATAGAGGAAGCGGTTTCGGAGAAGTTCGTGGAGGAGTTCGGGTTTGGCTTGGTTATCGTTGGGCGACAACATCGCGCCAAAAACTTGGAGAGACAAACTAGGAGAAGAAGCTAAAGCTAACTCCGAAGTTCCTCTCCCCAAGTGAGGATCACACGGGGCTCCATTCCTAAGCATTTGTCCTTGAATGATTCGACGAATTCTTCTAATTTAGGCTATCTGCGTGTAGAGGTCCTCCGTTTATCTGCGGACAGTTGAGTATGTTATAATGAAAGCCGCGGAAACCGAAACTGTATAAAAGACATCGGATATAACCCGGAAGTGACAGTGCAGATGGGATCGGCCTTGTCGTCCCCCCCGGAGCCTGTGTTCGCTTCGCGATATCTCCGTCTTCGTTATCGCTGACAGGTACTGAGTCACGGCTGATGTCGGCCATTATGTTGCACCGCGAAGGTCGCTCAGCTTGTCGACGTAAAAGGCGGGTACGGCCACTGCATCCTCGGCCTCCCAGTGCTCCTTTTTGCTCACACCCGTCAACACGGCCAAAGTTCCGCCTAGTTTCCCTTCGACTCCGAACTGGATGTCGGTATTCAGCCTATCGCCCACCATGCAGGTCCGCGCCCGATCCAGCTGGAATTTTCCTTCGATAGCATCCATCATGGCCTGGCTGGGCTTTCCCAGGGCGACCGGCGTCTGGCCGGACATGTTGATCAGCGGGATGGTAATGGAGCCCGCACCGGGAAAGAACGTGTGGTTCATGGGCAGCGTGCTGTCAAGGTTCGTTGCGAGGAACTTGGCGCCTCGGCGGATATACTGGAACCCCATAGATAGCTTGAGATAGTTGATGTGGAAATCCAGCCCGGCAAGGACGACACCGACATCCGGGTCCAGAAGCGAGCCGTCGGCTAGCCCGCCGAAGTCCTCGGGTGTTATGTCGCGCCGCAAGGCCGGATCCGTGCCGCCGATAAACGGCACACCTTCCGTGCGCAATTCGGATTCGATTCCGCTCTCGCCGATGACGAATACCTTGTTCTTGGGTGCTGGTAACTTCAGGATGCGCGAGATGTAGATGGCCGATGAGTAAGCCGACGCAAATATCTCCTCAACATTGCTCGGGATGCCCATAGCCGTCAGCTTCTTCTGGTAGTCAGGCCGGGACTTGGTAGAGTTGTTGGTCACAAATACGATTCGTTTGCCTGAAACGACTTAGTCATTTCTATCCACACAATACATTTACGCCGTAGACATCCTTCTGGAAATGATTTGGTAGTTTCGTGGCTTCGGTCCTACCTTTGGATCTCAGCAATTCTAGCGTCTCAACGATGCCCTCAAAGAGGTGGTCTCCAGACCATAAGACTCCTATACATTTTCAGCCTCGGGGTCGTCTTAAGAATTGATCAGTCATTCTAACCATCGCAATCGAGCAGGAAGACCTAAATCAAGTGTAAGACATTTGCGATTCAGGGAACTGTATTAAATAACGCACATCGAATTTATCAAGAAATTCGTCGATGGCGGCAGAATTGCCGGTAAGGTATTTGGGTAATTGCGGCATTGGTAGAATCTTGGTGATCTGATGAAAGAAAAGACCGATTCCTACGTCAAAAAGCTGTATGTTAAATCTTGTAGTTTGAAACTGTAAGAAGGTAGTTGTTCGAGTAAGGTTTCTGTCGTGAGACCTGCAGCGCGGCTTTTGATGGTGTTTGAATCAACTCGGGCTGCCTTTCCCTTAAGTCTTGAAATCGGTTTGCTTCTTCTCCGAGCCGGAGCTACTACCCACTACCGGACGGACCCGTCGCTTCTAAATAGGACATTATGATAGCGCATTCATTACCTACCTAACCTCGGATATTATTCTCGTATCAGTCAGCATCTTATTTCGCTACGTAGCTGCTAATATGCGACTGTTGACACACATTTCTGTTTATGATATATATTAGGACGTAAGTGAATCTGTCGGCACGCACGGAATACATGAGGTAGGCACTCGCGAATGCATGTACCCGATGATCCGGATCTGCAAGCAGCATTGCAGTGCCGGACGGCTTCTGCAAGACTTCCTGGTCAGACCACGTTGCGGCTTTGTTAGTCTCGACGTGGAAACTAGCTGATTAGAGATTTAGGTGCCGTTTCGGTTTTTGATACACGAGTTAAATCCTCAGAATGTGGTAGAAAGTCTACCGAATTTCATCATTGTCGTTATATTCTTCCGTCATGTATAAGCACTACCTCAGTACCTTATGTAGGAGGTAGAAGAGTAACGTCATAAGTTTCGAACACCAGACGACCCGACGCAAGCTATATTTTCCTGTAATGAAACCCTACTTGCCTAATTACCTATATACATGCAGGTGCCTGCGCTGTGTGATTCCTTGAATTGATGACGCCTCATGCGGAATTATTCTGCTATTTAAAACCAGGGTTAACCTAGGACCGCAGTGACAAATTCGGCGGGGATAACTCGATAGGATTCCCGATCACAACTGCACCTGGTCAAACTGACTTGTCATCTCTCTTTTCCGGAACGGAGACCACAATGTAAGTAAATTGTTGAGTTGGTCGAGGAATTGGTCGAGTTGTGTTCATCCCCCCACCATATAATAAAATCGAATCATACTGAAGAGTCCCCATCCTGTACTACTACCTCGATTAGGCAGGCTGGCAGTAAATGTCACGAAACTTAAAAAATGCCGGACTTCGATTCGAGAAGAATCTAATAGACGGCGACGGCCCGAGAGTGTCCCACTGTTCAACCAAGGTCGAAAGTGATTAACCTAGCCCCGAAACGGATACACCGTTCTTAGAATTATTCATCATCGTGAACAACTCGGAATTATTTCGCCTGCACGCCCAACCTGGCGGGCCTTGGCAGATATTAATAAAATGCAAGGCGAGTGGGCAATTGACCTGCGTGGTTGCGTGGCTGCGTGGCCCTATGAATGATGCTACATTACATGTATTAGGGCTACATTGAGATCATTGAGATGTTGCGCAGACCCCCACCACCCACCTATCCGCCTAACCAAGGCCTACCGTAAGGTATCGCAGGTGGCATAAGGCCCGCTTATCTTACAGGGCCGGTCCCCTGTCCCGCCCCTCTGGTTATCCAAGATCAGTAACCCCTACGTCAATCACCCTGAGAAAACACCCCGCCATACCCTTTTTTTCTTTCTTTTATCCTCCTCGTAGCCAGCATCGAGACGTTGACCTCACCAACCTAATCCCATAACCTTCCACATGTGAATGAAACAAACAAGAAACATAGACAGCGTCGTTGTTGTTTGTTGTCTCATGAGAGACTTGGCTTTTGTGCTCTAACATCTTTCCACGCCTAATCTGAGCAATCATTGCGATTGATATTCAAACTCTTTCTCTTAGCAGATAGTTGACACAACCTATCAGAAACCAACCGAACTAGAAAACCACCGAATACTCAATGCCAAGGACCCTTGGCGGACGACTACTAAACTAGTGAGAAGTGGACACGCCTCTAGTCGAGCTAGACTAGCCTTTCGATATCGATCCCTACCTCCTAACATTAGGTCTATTGTAGGTCATCCCTAAAACCATCGATCAAGAATTCACCTTTGAGAATTTCCACTTTATACTTTATCCAACGTTTAACGATACTACGGTTCACGGAGGCTCTCCCATCTTATCTTATCGATTACCTTTAACCTTCAGCCCTTAATAAGGAGCTGGTCTTGCCCCCAAAGGTAGGGCATTCCCTTAAAAATCACTCGTGAAGCTACCTAATCTACCCCACCATTACTTGCCTCCCAAACAATTCACAAACTCAAGCATCACATCATCTATATTTAATCTCCTCTTTTCCCTCTTCCCTTAATTCGTACCAACCTGTCTTCATAGGTATTTGGAGTCACATTCGAAAACCACCATGCCTGGGAAACAGCCCAATCTGTTCGCGTTTAACGACGCTGACGCTCTTGCGCCGGCGCTTCGATCCTATCTCATCACATGCCAAAATGCTGGCCTCACACGTCACGAAGTCTTCAAGGTCGCCGTTTCTGGTGGCTCGCTTCCCAAGACACTCGCGAAAGCTCTCTTAGCAGAATCCAAGTCGGCCGAAGACACCATCAAGTTCGACAAGTGGGAGATATTCTTCGCCGACGAGCGAGCCGTACCTCTAGATCACGAAGACAGCAACTACGGTCTCCTCAAGAAAGAGCTTTTGGACAAGATCCCTGCCGAACTGGGCCAGCCAACCATACATCCTATCGACACCCAGTACCTGGACGACACACAAGAGTTGGCGGATCAGTACGAGAAGCTGCTGGTCAACTCGTTTGCCAAGGGCGACTCCGTGAAGTTGCCCATTTTCGACCTGCTCCTCCTTGGCTCCGGACCAGATGGCCACACCTGCAGTCTGTTCCCGGGCCACCCGCTCCTTCGCGAGACCGACGCATGGGTGGCACCCATTGAGGATTCGCCCAAGCCGCCGCCTCGACGCATCACGCTGACACTTCCGGTCGTGACGCATGCCGTCAAGGTTGCATTCGTCGCCACGGGTGGCGGAAAGAAAGAGATCATGAAGGAGATATTCGAGCAGGGCAACGGGCTCCCGTGCGCGCTCGTGAACGAGGCGACGGGCGAGCGGTGCAGCTGGTTCGTCGACCACGCCGCCGTCGAAGGTGTCAGCTTCCCTCGACGTGGATTCCTCTAGAAGAGTTCCGCGGATTGGAAACCGCGCGGCGCCTTACCGCGGGTTGGTATGTGGATGAACGTTACGGGGATGCCGGTGCAGCGAAATGAAATTCACGATGGAGAAGACGACGGGTCCGCAGCCACCTATCGCGATACTTCTTTCGTTTGATGGATGACGTTTTTTTTTTTTTCGGTTTATTAATCTAAGTAGACTGATGATGAGTGGTATTTATGAAGCATGAGCAGCATGAGCCGTCCGCAGCTGATGCATCGTCGCGCGCGATGAACGAGGTGTGATAGGGCGTGCCTCGCAACACAGGAATATGATACCTCGATGATTTATTTAGAGAAGCAGCATACCCCCCTATCCGTCCAGGACCGCTGTTCTAGCTTTAGGGAGTTACGGAGAATTGACCATTTCACCACGAGAACTCATCTCGGATTGCCATGGGTGCCCAACTTTCAACGTCTCTAGTGATGCTGCGTATGAAATCCACATGGAATTTTTTCACTATTCTCTCAATATCTGCCCCCGCGAGAGCCGCCCACGTTGGTCTATATACATCAAGGAATAATCAACCCCTAATTTTCGCAAACCATTTACGGCTTTGCACAGATGCCCAAATAGTAGAGCCCATGCTTTTAATACGAAGGTGAACAGAGTTAATCTCGTATGCCGTTCTTACTTAGTTGTGGAGCTCTCGCTCGAAATGGCGAAATATTAAAGAATCGCATTCTATTAACTAACTTCAACGCTTGATATGACCATCTACCTAGGTAAGACCCATGCAATATATACCTAGTTATCCATCTATTCTACCCTTATTTCTCCTTCTATCCTACCCAACTACCGACCCTCAAGCTTCTTCTCCCGAATAAACGCCGACGCCAGTATCGCGCCGAGGGCCAAGACAGCAACAGGCACGAACGCGTACTGCACGGCCACCGCGTAGCACCGGCGCACGGCGTCGGCGACCGCCGGCTCCAGCGTGCGGATGTAGTCGAGGCTCTGGCGCACGCCCTCCTCGATCTCGCGCGCGCGCGACGAGTCGTCGCCTAGCGCGGCCGCGAGTTTTGTGCGGAGCACTTGTTGGAGGACTGCTGTTGAGATGCTGATGCCGAGTGTTGTGCCGAGCGACCGGAAGAGGTACGAGCACGCGATGGCTATGGCGGTGTCCTCTGGGGAGGTGTTGGCGATGACGGCTATGAGGGTGCTTGTGATCGCTGGTTCTGATGTTAGTTTTCGGGGTTTTCATTGGGCAGTTGGAGATAATCCGCGGGGAATTAGGAAGTAAGGAAGGAAGGAAATAAAAGGGGTAGAAACACATACAGATACCCGAACCGAGCGCGAGGATAGAGAGTCCTATCACGACGCCCACATTCGACTTCACGACCGCGCCCGTGAACGCGACGAGCGGCGCCACGCTAAAAAGTAGCATGACGTATCCGACCATCGTCAGCCAGTAGTACTTGCCCGTGCGGCGCATGAGAAACCCGCCGCCTAGCGACCCGGCGAGGCCAAACGCAGTATTAGGCACGAGCATGGCGCCGGAGGCCGTCGCCGACATGCCGGCGGCGGCCTGGAAGAACAGCGCGATGAAGAACAGCACGCCCATCTGCGCGGCCACGCCGAAGAAGTTGGACAGGTACGCCGCCAGCAGCGGCGGGTTGAGGATGACATGGCCCGGCGCGAACGGGTCGGCCGCCACCTTCACCTCGATGAGCACGAACAGCGCGAGCAAGACCGGCGTCAGGGCCAGCGGGATGATGGTGATGTTCTCGCGCCACCCCGCGTTGCTGCCGCTGTCGAGCCCGAAGAGCAGCGCGAACACGGCCGACACCAGGGCGAAGGCGCCCAGGAAGTCGATGCGCAGGACCTTGGAAGTCCAGTGCGCGTGCTCCGTCTTCGGGATCTCGAGCACCAGGAACACGGCGAGCCAGGCTGCCATGGCGATGGGAAACTGGCCGGCGAACGCCCAGCGCCAGCCGATGCTGTCGGCGAGGATCCCGCCCACGGGGGCGCCCGCCGCGACGCCCGATGCGAACACGATGTTGATGTAGCCCTGCCAGACGCCGCGGTCTCGCAGGGAGACGAGGTCCGTGACGAGGATCGTCACGACGGCGTTCATGCCGCCGCCGCCGACACCGGCTACTGCGCGCGACACACACAGTTCTGTGATGTCGCGGCTCAGGCCGCAGCCTAGACACCCGAGGCCGAAGACGGTGTAGGCGAACAGCAGGCACTCCTTGCGCCCGAAGATGTCGGATAGCCGCCCGTATAAGGGCTGAAAGGCCGTTAGTGTTAGGAAATACGAGGTAGAGATCCAGCTCGTGCTGTTCAGCGCGTTCAGGTCGCTGCCTATCTTGCCGTAGGTGGCGATGGTTAACGTGTTATCTAGGGCGACTAAGAAGATCTGTATATTTGTCAGCGAGCAAACCAGCGTGCTGATGAATATGACAACTCACACCAATAGCCAGGGCCGGTAGAAGCGCTTTCATGTTCACCTTCAGTTTTGGCGCGTCCCCCTTTGGCGCGTCGTCGTTGCGGCCATTTTCTACGTCTGCTGCTGCGTCGCCGCTGATATCCGAGGCGCTGGAGCTCGGAGCCGTGTAGAGGGCGGAGGCCATCGGGCCAAGCAAAGGAGCCGTCTCTGAAGCCGGTGCCGGAGCCGCCTCGGCGTGGATTGGGGCTTTGTAAGACATGATTGATAGAGAAAGTGAGTATAATTACTATTTACCTATTTTTCTACGCGGGCCGATCATGATAGACCCTTCCCAGGTATGTTATACTGTAGAAGGGGAGAACGATAACAACTTGGAGGCGGAGGTGATTACCTATCCCTTGGGTTCAAAGACCCGAACAAAAACTACTCCACGTCAGATACCTGACTGTGTGATACCTGACTGTGTGGAGTAGCTGTAGCCCGCTTCTCTGAATCTAAGGGGATAGCAGGTCTCGGCGGCGGCATGATACGCATAGTAACCTCTGGAGCGACCTATCGTGCATCTCCGCTATCACACAATTGGCGGGTACTATTTAGCTATCAGCAATTGTCCAATCATTTTATATGCTATTTGGGGTCTCTAGAAATCGCAAAAGATAACGGCATTTTTTTGGTGCCGGCGATTCTTGTTAATATGTCCTAATCATTTCAATGAGAGATAAAATGAGAGGCTACTAGCTCTAGTAAAACCTCAACAGCCATTCACATGTGTATATGAATCATTGATGAACACAACATTTGTGACTCTTCATCTTAGGCCTACCTAACAGGTAGGTACCTTATTAAAACGAATCGATGATACGATAAATCGTGGTTGGGTTTCACGAGACTAGGAATCCGTACGTCAGTATAGCAAACGCCACCCGATCCCAGAATTGTAGAACCCATGCGCGTAGCCGCGAGGTGTTCGTATGGAAAGCAACTTGTGCATCTCGAGAACCCAAGAACTTGGGATTCGCGTTGCATCGCGGCGGGTGAGTACAGGAACGAGCTAAGAATAAGACAAGACACGGGGAACCGGAACACTTTGTATCCAGGGGTCTTGTCTCTCATCCAAGATATTGCGACCCGAGCCGTATTCTCTTCTTGATATTGACGAACTCGCAGAATTGTGTAAGCAAGCGTATTCGGATTTCGTCGTCGACCCCCTCGGTGTTTATCGATTACTGCAACAGCTCCCATGCACGCGGGTATCTCCATCACACCGAGTCGCTGGGCAAAGTGGGAACCGGGAAGCTCGATCCAAATTCCCGAAACTAGAGCCTTTTTTCCCAGCCCCGTTTTTTTAGGTCGGTGCCCCTGATAATCATACAGAAATTGACATCAATAAGTCAAAGATGGACAAGATCAGAGTTCTGGAAAACAGGTATTTATAAGCATATATTTCTTGGTGTATCGCGACATTGAACTAGACGACGCTAACGTAAGAAGCTATCTGCTTCTTGGTGATCACTGGAATGATGGATGACCAAAGACTTTAGGTCCCTAAGTGTCTCTTGCATTGTCGCATAAACTTCCCTTTCCCAGGCGCGGACCCTTGGGTTTCGCAACTCTAACGTCAGAGACTCAACAGTTTGTCCTGACCCATAAGTCTGTGCGATAGAAATTCGATACGTCGCGTAACAGGGGTTCAACTACGGTTAAGCAGCCAACTAAGGGAAAAAAGCGAAGCCTCGAAAAGGCACAGCAGAGAAATCTAATCTCGTCAGAACTTTGCGGTTTGATAAGGGGCCTAGAAGCCTGGAGGAAGAACTCCGGTTGATCCGATGCTTCCAATATTTCTGCACGTGAAGCTCTGATAGGATCCCCCAGGTCGGGATAGAATGCTACGTCTTGATTTTTGTCGTCCACCCCACTGGCCCTAATCCCTAATGACCCCCTGCCGAGAAAGACGGGATGACCTTACATTGCATGCTTGGAAGCTAGGAAGCCAACGAGCACGAGCCAACCGGTCTAATGCTCAGCCCAGCGAGCCGAAATCCACTCAGCGAGCGAAAGGAACTTGCAGTTTGGCGACGCGTTTCCGACTATATCATGCCGGCGCCTCTTTGAATGCACAGCCTCCCAAGTTATTTTTGATCCTCGGCCTGCACTTCTGTAGATATGATCTTGTGTGAAATGAAGTGGCTGACTGCGGATTTCGCTTGCTACATGTCGCGAACGCGTGTTTTGCAGGTCTCATTCCAGCCGAGGTGGTAAGATTTTCAAATTAACTCCATTTTTGAGATCTCTTCGCGCAACTGTAAGTACCCGATCGCGATCGGCAAGGTTCTTCCCTGTAAGTTTGCTTCTCATCTTGATATTCTTCGTCTAATCTTCTTATTAATCTATTCGAGTCCTCGTCTTTGAAGTCCAGGAACATTTAACTGCCGATTGATGACATCCCTTACGTTGGGTAGCATCTACGCGTAGTTCAGATGGACTTCGAAAAAGAGATGACAAGAGAAGAAATAAAAAAGACGCGATGAGGATCCACCTAGTCCTATCAATTAAAGCTGGGCTACCAAGACCACCCTCCTTTTTGGGATATTCATGTGGCTGAAACGGCCGGTTCAGGGGTCCATTTCCACGCGGAGCTAAAGCTAGGTGTAGATTCGCTCTTCGGCCCTGTTCCTGAAGGGAGGCGAAGAGGATTCGCATATTGCAGTGCCAGTGATACGTAACAGGAAGAGCAGGGCCTCCCGCTAAGAAAAAACAAAGACCCCCCCCCGAGAAGGCCTGGAGTTATCTCCGACTCGTCCAAAGTCCTATTATCCCACATGGTTACCTGATTTCCTTGACCTATTCCGTACAAGTCTGCGGGAAAAAATCTACGTGAAAAGCACGTTGGAACCCCCCATGCATGCAGTGTGCCTTTTCCCCCTTGGTCTCGTCGAAGTTCTCTCATGTGGATCCTTCAAGCTTGGTACCTGCATCAAAGTGTGCTGTCATTCCCAGGCGGGCAAAGCCGTGGAATAGGATTCAAGGCAAGGGTGTCGAAGGGTTCTGGCAGGACATTGGTGAACCCACCCTATTCGACGGCATATCACTTATTACCATCTGCAACCTTGATTGCGCCCCCCCCGTCTCTTCTTCCTCGACCCTTATCGGACGAAGTGATCGGGCAGCGTGAACGACTATCCCTCGTCACCGTAGTATGACAGCAGGCCTCTAGCATTTCGTCCTTGCATCTTTTTTTCTCCTATCAACCACCCCTACTTCCAGCCGATAATACGTAGCAAATGGACGGGCCTACCCTCCAAACCCCCAGGACGGGGCGTTCGCGTTTTTCAAAAGCGCTGCCTGCCCCTCCACCCGCCTTGGGGGACGATAGACCAAGGACGGCCACTCGCGACCTCCCATCTCTGCCATACTCGCCATTCCCGCCCAGGAAAGAGAGCGTAAGTGTCAATACCAGCGTCACCGCAAGCATATTGTCAGACATGAACACATCACCTCTGCCTGCGCTGCCTCCTGATAACATCATGGAAACCGCACCACCCTTGCAACCGCAGACAAGGTCCATTCGGAGGAAACCAGTGGGATTACCGGCGAATCCCACCCCAGCAGCGGCCGCTAAGTCAAAGAAGATGAAGCGCGTCTCTTCTATATCAAGCCTACTGTCGGCGTATTCTAATACCTCGTCGGATTCCGTTCAGAGGTCGTCTCAGGGCAGCATCTTCACAAAGGACAGCGAGCCGTCAAATTCACCGGAGCGGGAAGGGATGAACGATATTCAGCAGGCACTAACAAAGACTTTGCCGGTGCTCCCAAGTAATCCTTATGAGGACGAGCTGTTCTTGATGACGGACGAGAAGATAGCAGCTGACCTGCCACCGCCGCCACCGTTAAAGGATGCCACCCGTCCGAGCACGCCGCAAAGTGCCCGGCCGCAGGGTCCGCCCCGGACCGGTGCCGGCGCTCAGGATGGAAACGGGTCGGCGGCAGAGTCGCCAACGTTATCATCGCCGCAGCGCCGAGAAATATGGAGAAGGCGCGCATCGTCGTCGAAATCAGATGCTGGCTTTCTAATTCCTGAGCTCAAATTGGCTGCTTCTCATGGTTCAACCGCATCCACCGCACAACCTGCGAATTCTGAAACCGCAGCCAACCCCGATCTTCTTCCACCACCGGTTCAAAGCAATAATAGCAGTAATAATAGCACTGCAAATTCTCCGTTACCTCCGAGAAGCGGCTCTCTTCCAGGACGGAATATTCGGCCAAATCGGCAAATTGAACCTCAAGAAGATAACGAGATGCGCAAGTTTTCGGCTAAGTTGAAGGGCCTGGCTGGCCGTGGTGATGAGAAGGACAGCGACACCCGCAAGGGTGAGTCAATCGCAACCAGCTCCACGCCTCCTATGCAGAATCGATCAAGTGCAGAGGGAAATTCCGCGACGGCATCGAAGACTTCGGTCGAGACGGCGGTGTTTTCGCCGGCGCCTGCACCTACACCTGCGCCCATCCCCGCCGCGGCGCCCAGCCTGCCCATGCTCTCCTTCGATGGCCCCTCAAAGGAGTCCGGCGAAAAGGCAATTTCGCGCCGTCCGGTTCGAACCCCTGGACCAGCGCAGCCGGAAGTCCAGAAGGGAAGCTCGTCCAACATGCGCAAGCCGCCCCCTCTTGGACTCCCGCGAGGCCCACGCCCCTCTCAGAGCACCAGCTCCTTGCGTTCTCCGTCGGTGCCTTTCACGGTTCAAGATACCGTGCGGCCTCGAGTATCGCCACAGGCAGCTGCTCCTCCCGTCACCATGCCCTCCATCACGCTACCAGCAGATGCAAAGGAGCCTATCAAGAAGCCGGAGTTATTTAATATCGTAACCGCATTGAATGAGCCAAGAGTCTCGCCAGACTCTACTGCCACCCGTGTCAAGCCCCCGCGCAAGGTCTCCAGAGATATCGACGCTACCAATCTCAGTGACATCGGCGAGGCTACGGAGCAGATGACGCCGGAGCAGATGCAACAGATCAACGAAGCTCTCTCCCGCTTCCCGCGAGCCGCACTCCAGTCAACGCCGCCTGCCGATAGTGTCTGGCAAGCCGCGCCGCTCGCCGAGAAGCACTTCAACTGCTATGCGCGCCACGCCAGATGGGTTCCGGTTAAGAACACGAACTACCCACTGAGCTGCCAGACATGCGAGGTCAAAGACACAAGCGCCCGCAAAACGTGCTCCTTCTGCAGTTTACGAATCTGCTTCAAATGCCATGAGCGCCTTACCGGGGTTTGCAAGTCCGATCTAAAGACGCTAATAAACAACTTGGACATTGACCAACATATAGAGAAGGAACAGGAGAAGGGAAAGCAGAAGGACGCGGCTTAGGGACCTACCCAGCCCGCCCGTACTACCCGCACATACTCCGCCTCTTCATTACCTCCAATTTCCGGGCCGTTCGAGTAATCTAATTACTGATAGTTGTTTTGTGGGTGACAGTATCCCAGCCAATAAGCTGGAAGGCTTGGTGATTCTTTTCCGGGGGAAAAGTCGAGAGACTGAAAACAACAAAAATACGGGGGGTCTCTTGCATTTGTAAAAAACCGGCGTTTTTAAGGTACCGATGATACCACTTTCTTCTATGATGTGTATACGCAAAGACTTCGGGCTTGGAGGCCGTACCTACTTTTTTTTTTCACTTGGCATTTTGACGGCCGAGAATTGACGTTGAAGATACAAGGACATGGGAATGGAAAGGCATAATGGAACGACCGGCTAGAAGCTGGTTAGATACGATGATACCTTTTTCAATAGATCTTGAGTGATCTTGTCTCACTTCCTCTGGTTTTGCTTCCTATGTGATCAATTTGCTGTAGCTTTACTGGAGGTCGAATCAAGTGTATACCTGTTTAAAACGTTTGCACACTGGTTTGCTGGGGCTGAAGGAGGCTCTGACACTTAAAAACTTAAAAAGCTGCCATTCGGACGGCAGTAGCAAACGCCCTGAAGCCTCACAGCCTGACAGCCCTACAGTAAGTGCTACGTCCCCCTGGTAGTGGGGTTAATTGGCAAACTGATAGCCCTATCAACGAGGGGAATTGGCTGTGGAGTCAGGGAGTCGGCCTTTTATCACCTATCAACTCCACTGTAGCACTTGTTTAGTCGCGTGCACGGTCAATAAAAGACCCCTAAGACTTGACCGAAACAATTAAACAATCCCATGTGGAAACCCGAATCTTTACTTTACCAGCCCAATTACTATGTCCTCGACGAGTAGCTTGAGCCGTACGCGCTCGATGCGTAAGCCTGCCGCCGCCGGCCACGAATTCGGCAAGAAAGACGGCCCTGCGACGCGCAGCGAGGCCAGGACCACCTCGCCGAGTCGACTACCGGTGAAGCCAACGATGACGACGCGGTCGGCCGCTGCCAATTCTTCGTCTAATACTGCCACTGCTGCCACCACCGCCAGACACACCCGAGGGCCATCTTCTACTACTGGACGACCTCTTTCCGGCGTTTATAGCAAGCCCCCGCTGACAACACTCGGAAATGGTGCGACGAGAGCTCTGGGCAGGGCGGCCTCTACACGCCAACCGCCGTCTTCTACAACCACGGGAGGAACATCGACAATCACCCGCACCGCAAGCACGACCACCGGCCGACCAAGGTCGTCCGGCGGGCCACCCCCAACTACATCTTCTAACCGACTAATGGGCCACTCGCGATCCAAGTCCACAGTAACGAGTCTAACCTCCGCCACCACGCTGCGTCCCCGCCCCGTCTCCTCCCAGCAATCCTCCCACTCGTCAGGGCGCTCGAGTCCCACAGCCAGCACCATCAGCGCCGCCAGCTCAAAACCCCCGACGAAACCCCCGACCCGCTCTCATACACGCGCGAAATCCCAATCTCAGACCTCTTCCTCCTCATCCACCATCCACCCACCGCCTCTTTCCGCCGCTACCAGCCGCCCAGCCTTCAACACGCACCAGCAGCACTACAGCCCGGCCAAATCGCTCGCCCCCAAACCCTTAACATCAACGTACCTCGCGCCGCCGTCTCCTTCCAAATTACCAGCCAACGTCGCGCTGTCGGCCGAGACCAGTCGGCTGCAGACCGAGCTTTTACAATTATCACTGTTGAGCCGCGACGCGGCCGAAGTCGACGCCGAGTGGCGCGAGAGCGCGCGCCAGAAGCTGGGGGCGCGGTTCGCGGCTGTGGCTGCGGATAATGAGGCGCTGCTACAACTCGAGAGGAGAGGCGTCGAGGCGCGGAATGTGGCGGCGCTGGTGCGGTGGGGCGGACACAATGCCAATGCTAACGATGGGAGGAGTGGAAGGGGGCTCGAGGAGAAGGTGCAGATCCTAGACGAGGTGCTGAACGGGGTGTGGGCACTCGGCGAGCCGGGCGGGCGGTACGAGCGCATCGTACGCGGCTTCGAAGACTGGGCGGACCAGATGGCCGGTATCGTAGCGGCGCAGCGCGGCGGGGACGCGGACGCGCTGGTTGACGGCGAGGAGATCCGGTTCCTGAGCGAGTTGGACCAGGGCTGGAAGCACGACGGCGTGAGCCTAGCGCGGAAACTCGAGGGCTGGAGAGCGTTGCTGTACGAGCTCGGCGACGTAGAAGACGACGATCAGGTGCAGCGCTCCGGCGTGGGCAAGATGCTGGACGGCTGCCGCGCGCTGGTCCACGACATGCTGTCGGAGCTGGCCGTCATGGAGCAGATCGAGCGCGATGCGACGCGGGCAGAGGACGCGTGGATCGAGAGCACGAATAGGGCGATTGAGGACGAGGCAGATGATACCCCCGCGGCCAGAGCGTACGTGCCGCTCTGGAAGCTAGCAGTATGAGATGAAAGACGATTGATTGATTATTACGATATACGATAATATATATAGGGAAGGGAGGGAACGGGGAAAACCACAATTCTCGGTCTACTACCGATGAGTAACGATATACTAATAAGAATGAAGAATTGAAAGCAATGGCTTGGATGAGGACGAGGCTGCCGAGTAATTCCTGGTTCTCAGAATCCGTGCTTGGACGAATACCTTAGGTAGTCGAAAGACAAAGCTTTACCCAGTCTTTGAAACTGAGTACCTCCAAAAAGGGGGTAATATAGGACAAGAACGAAATCGTCAAGCAGATGGGCTGACGGCATGTTTGTACATAATCCAAAGGCAGTACCTAGGTAATCACCAAAAGAATGAGCACAATGGTATCAAAGCATCATATTAAGTACCTAACCTACCCGCCCGAAAGCGAGACTTAGTACTCGAATGCTAGGTACCAGGTATGTTAGCGAACACTAGCATTCAGAGTTGAATGCATACTGCTCCCTACCTAACCCACTACCCCCTTTGCTCCCTTCAACTTGCGTTCGAATCCTCGAGACTTCAAATACCCAAAGGCTCAAAGGCTCGAATCTTCGAAAGGTGCCTCTTGATCTCCCTTCAACTTATTTCCGCATCTTCGAAACTTCGAATGTTCAAAGCTTCGATTCTTCGACTCTTCGTTTCATCGAACCTTCGAACCTTCGAACCTTCGAACCTTCTTGAACCTTCGAATCTATACCCCATACTTTCCATTCCCATAAGCCCACGTCGCATTCGCAGACACCCTCTCTCTAATGATAGTTCAGCTCCGGATTCGCCCTAAAGTTGCACCGGCACCTGCACTCGGGCACGGGACACTCGACGTGTCTCGCGAACCACTGTCTGGCGTGGTCCAGGTGCAGCACGTGCTCGCACTTAAGACAGAACGTCGGGAACCGCGCGGCGACGCGCACCTGCGGGTCGGGCGAGGCCTCGGGC
>JAOXNQ010000009.1:2321202-2406232 GCA_028571165.1 Hypoxylon perforatum
AATAAATATTTATAATTTTACTTTGATTTTTATAAATATTATTTATTTAAAATTAAAACTTTAATTCTAATATTATTCGAACCCTAAATAATAAGTTTGTAACAATGAATTAGAAGATGTTTCTTTTCTTATGTGCTTACTTTTGAGCTAGGTACCTACCTAGATAATCATTACCAAGCAGTAACGACATGAATCCTTCCTGGGGACCATTCTTACCTACCCACTCCTAACTACCAGGGAGTCAGATAGGGAGGTGCTAGAAGGCTCCTATTTAGGTCCCGACACCCGATGATACCAGGTACCCAGGATTCAACATCCCGTCTCGCCATTCTATACGGCCAACACAGTATCTGAGGGATAAGTACCTAAGATAGGTATGTCACTCAAGCACAGCTATCCACGCACGATGTGTGGCATATTGAATATCTGGGCATGCATGTGCACTATCATGCTATTGGATAGACAGATAGCAACAGCAAATTATATGAATGTTACCCTGTTGCCTAATCGAAAGTGATGTGTGGTTACACATGTAATCATCCATCATGCCTTTGGTCATGGGCAACTACGATACAGTGCGATCTCGATAAAGGGAGTTGAATAACCTGAGTGGTGCTTCGGGTTTCCGCTTATGTTGTCCCTCTTCTGGGATCCTCATTTAGGGCTGTAATTGGGCTCAGGGGTGCCAAAGGTGACATTGGATGCTACCCTATATACCTAGTTTCCAGGTATAGTGGGCATTGCGCATACTGCATTAGGAAATGTTTGCATATTAAGAACCCTTTGGATATGCACACACCCTCACCACTATCTTTCTGTTAGCCAATAATCATAGCCTGGGAACTCAAAGGCAATTCTAGACGTACTGACTAAGGCTCATTAAGCCTTGGCTCCTAGGATCACATGCGAGGGATGATTTGACTCTTGAAGTAAATTAGCGATGTCAAGGAGCCCAATGGTAGATCGAGCAAAGTTCACTGGACAGTACCTAGGTACCTATTGATAACAGGTCCCACGGTTACCAAGAACTACACAGGTGAGTTCTTCCTATAAGTAACATGATTGTGATTCCTGAGCCTGCCCCTTTTCTAAATGATCACCTCACATACCTGAGAGTAGCATTTCCATACTAACATATCCCTCCCTGATTGTTTTCTATGGGATTGTTACATCAAGAATAGATACCTTCTCTGTGATAACATGTAGCGTGTTAGGAAGTCATGTAAAGCGATGAGGATATAGGCTTACATAGAGTAGCATACGAATCATTTGCTGAGTACCTAGGTAGCGTAGCGCCTCGTCAAATTCATACGTATGCTCGTGACTGCTTCACTTCCGAATGCACGTAGATGGCATCGGGATGAAGGTGGTCGAGTGGCGGACTACCGGTGGTAACGAAGCTGGTGAGTTGGATTTCATCGTCTCTTTGAAGTTGCCTGTTCATCGCCCAGGACGAGCCTCCGTGTATCCTCGAAACTTGTGGGTCCGCCCATCTATTCACATTGCTGCCTGAGTCAAAGTAACTGTGATCCGAAGCATTGATGGGTTGTGCTTTACGGCTATAAGAGAACGTTCGGTATTGGTCGCGAAGTCTCAGGTAAATCGGCGGTACAACCGGCAGGCAAGCAGATATGATGCCAAATGATAACTCGATAGAAGACCAGGCAGCTGTATCGGCGGATACCCAGGTCTTGTCAATGGCTTTCCAATAATCTACCAAATACCTAATTCGGACAAATGCCGCAACGCAAACCCTAGACAATTCAATAAGCACGCCATTTAGTCTCCGGGTGATAGCAAACTCACAGGCACCCCAAAAGCATGATAGCACACACGCCAGCCTTCTTCTTGTTGGTCATGTTGAGTTTCAGTATAGGGGGAATGGGCGTGATGAGTATAGCGATGTTTATAACTCCATTAGTGATACTAGTGACGAGGAGAATAAGTCCGTCGTCATTACAGGTGCCTTGAGGAGGATTGGGGGAGAACTGCTCCCAATATAGATATAGCGGCATACAAAGTGTACAGTAGCTGATTATTACTGCGATGAACTGACCGACTGCAAGGAAAGCGAGTATATGGAGCCAGTATTTGAACGTTCTGTTGTGAACAGTGAATGTGCGGCGGTAGAAAAGAATAATCGATATCTTCGTCACTGAGACAGTGACACTCCAAGCGAAGGCATATACATATCCAAGCTAGATTCAAAAGGAGTTCTAGGTCAGTTTCCAATGTGTGCTTGTCAAGTGTGAGGTTATCTGAATACCTTGAGACCCCTCATGATTTTCGCCCGTGACAATGCCCAGATATGAATCCCTCCACCGCTTTGTACAGCTGGTGTTGTTAGCGGATCTGATCTATATGCGTGTAGACATAGCCGCACTCGTACACATCGTTCCGATCGCGGCAGATAACACTGCTAGTATCTGCAATCGCATACAAGGTTAGCGTACGGACAGCGTTGGTAGCTCTCGAAAGACATACAAACGCTATCATGATAACATAATCATCTGCTCCCAAATTGGCACCGGAAATTCTTCTCGACACACATCTTCCTAACACTGCTAAAGCTGCAAGAACTATCGATACAGCGATAATGATATAATTAATTTTCTGTTTGGTTTCGAATACGTCCAGTCCCGGCGGCGGCGGACCAAAAATCTGAAGAATAAAGGGATCTATCTCCGCCATCGTGTATCAACACGCCTGTGGATGGTAGATGGTGAAGACTAACGGCTCATTGCTTCTGTCAAAACCAACTTCTTATCTGCTGAAAGCCTACATGGAAGCTAAATGTAGTAAAAGTAGGCAAATGGTGATTCTACTTGGTTTTGACATTCAACCAAGTCATTACGTCTATATTGTGTCCTAGCCTCACCGGCTCAGGAGGCTACAGGTCAGTATGCCAACATACCGACATGTTGTAAGACCCAAAATATATTGGCACATGAACTTCTATCATATCTGGATTAAAAAAGGAAATTTATATAGCGGATGTAACGCAATGCACATGAAAGATGGTGTACTGGCCACAGAATAAGATCAGCAGGTTGTATGAGGGTACATATAGGTACACAATTTCCATATACTTTGGATACTAGTACCGTTAGTCAGATCTTCCGCTGCATTTGCATAATAGGGGCTTCATACCTTTTCAGCTGTAAACAGGCTTATATACCTTCTATGATTTAGAAACCGCGGGATCCCGTTCAAAATTTCAAAAAACAGCCATTGTTTGCAAGATGTCACCTAAGATTGTCTCTTTGCTATACGTCGGATTCATTCTCTCAGTCTTCACAGCTGTCCTTTCCTGTGAAATCCAAGAAGATAGGAGTAGCATGAAAGAAACAAGCTTCCCTCGCCTGGTGCTCGGTCCAGAAGGTTCAGACCCAGCTACGATTGGCTACCAACTGAACCACGCTAGCCTTAATGTGCGAAACCTGAACCGCAGCCTCGACTTCTACAACCACATCTTCGGCATGAGGCACATGTATACTATCCAGATAATAGAGCATTTTTATACCGCGTACATGGGTCATAGCAGTGGAGGCAAAAACGGTACGGGATATCAAACGACTGATGAACTCATCCGTAATCAGGCGAACTCGCAGGGCTTGTTGGAATTGCTCTATGTTGACATCGAGGATGACTTTGACATTCCCCCCTCTACAAATATCTCTAATACGTTTTCCCACCTCGGGTTTATCGTACCCGATATCAACGAGGCACAATTGCGGCTTGAGCTATCCAACGTTTCTATATATAAAAGAGTGGGCCAATCATTCTCGGTAGATGGCCCCGTCATCAATGCGGGTGTGCTGAACCGGTCAAGGTTTATTCAGGAGGAGTTCGAGAGCATCATCGCAGGCATGACCGAATCGACGAAAGGGTTTATTCTTGCAGCAGACCCCGACGGAAACATGCTCGAGATTGTGCCGCAGTCGGGTCTGAATGCACGATGATTCGATCGCCACAGATAGCCGATCTAGAAACATGGGAAGATCTAGGCTATCGACCTTGATGATGCAGCCATCTTCGTCGTTGGTAGTAGAGCTAGAATAGGCACAATGTCAACGTAGACCAATAATTATATTCAATCTGCCTTTAGTGTAGGTTGTGCAACCTTTTTCAACTTGAAAATGACGTCCAGCAGTGATCTCGGCAGTTCTAGATATTACCGCAAGGTCTGCAGGCATATGATGAATCAACTTGATCAACTTGATGGAGAGGTACTTAACACAGTGGATGTTGGTACATATCCATTAATTTAACCGAGCCTCGCTACAACATGTCAAATTAATATGTTTGAACAAGGCTGAGCAATATGACCACCTCCATGTGTCAAAGGTTATCTTTCCGGTGTCAAAAATGGATGCATGGCATTGCATATGCATGGCTGAGGTATGTTGTGCATGTTGAAGACGTTGTAGGCATTGGAGGCGGCGGTTGGGGGCGGCAGGGGCGGCGGGGCCGGCGTATTCATGGTTCGAAGTCGGCTAGGTGTAAAATATGAGAATCAGGCTCCATGTAACATCGATTGACGGATCACAACGCCGAGAGCCGTATTGTGTCGCCCCTACTTACACCCCTACTTGCACCCCTATCTGGGCTACTGCAGCTGCCGTTGGGAGAATGGGAATCGATTAATATGAGAGCGGGGAACTTTATGGTAACACAGCATAAGGGTTGGTGTTGGTGGGTGACTACGAGGTAGGTAGACGCAGTTAGGGAGGTACGAGGTAGATACTCATTCGTGAGGCTCTAACATCTGTTTTCGGGGGTTCGATGTAGCCCCCCGTTTTCCATACGCTCCCTGGCTTCAATGTTGGTGTGGTGTTCTGTGACTTTTCAAAGTGAAAGAGCAAAACAAAGCTTCTCACGCTTCAGCATTGGAAGAACGCAAGGTTGTCTAAATTTCTTTCGCATCAATCCATACCTACCTCCAAGGTGGGTAACGCTGGGCGTCTGTTTTTTCAAACTGAAAGGGAATCTAGTCATGGCTAACGTTTATGCCGATCATCCATTCCAACTACTGCCAACGCCGACTCACCAGCTTCGCGATGATGAGAAGGTATTCACTAGCGGTCCTTTCAACTATTCATACTAATGCGCTCATCAGGCTGATGAGTTCGTCAATGCGGCCACTCAGATGGCGTGTGCCCATAACGTAATGATTCGGTCCCTCAATGCCATTTACATCCAAGCCCCTCACATCAGAGCGGAACAGCAACAGCCCTTTCTTCAGTTTGTAGAGCTATGGTACAGGGGCGTTGAGCACCACCACAGGACCGAAGACGATATCTTCTTCCCGATTCTCGAACAGATGACTGAGGATAAGGGGATCATGCAAGTGAATACTGAACAACACGATGCTTTTCTGCCCGATTTGGAAGTGTTCGCAGGCTACGTACGGCGGTGTCTCGCCGGCGAGGCGCAGTACGATGGAAAGGAACTCGTGCGACTGATTGATAGGTTCGGTCCTGCTCTCTGGCAGCACCTCGCGGATGAAATTCCTACTTTCGTCGCCCTTAACAAATGGGGTGACACGCTGAAGGGGTTTCACGCTCGGTTCGCCGTCGAGGCCCAGAAGACGGAGATGGAACTAGGTATCCTAGCTGGAGCTGTGTTTCTTATGGCGACACACGACGTGGACTACGAGGGGGGTATTCATAAGAACTTCCCGCCGATCCCGGCACCCGTCGTCTGGGGATTGAGGAATCTGGCCTGGTGGGCCCATCGTGATTGGTGGGCATTTGCGCCCTGCGACAGGTCCGGCAAGATGCGACCGTTGGATATACCCTCGTCTAAGGTTTAAACAAGTCAAGTTCGGGTCTCTCTGTATAGATATGTATTCTTAGCCATTCGTCTGTATTGGAAGTACATTTTCCTAGGTACCTGGTAAAGAAATTCCTAAGGATGCGTATCCACTAACCCTTCTATAATTACAGGGGACTTACCCACTAAGCTCCTACCTATGCGTACCTACCTACCTAAATGATAGCATGCTGACCACTAAATAGGAGGGGTTGATAGCGTGCCCTACGCACCAGCTCCTCTGTAACTTCAGTGCACTTTCCTTTCGCCAGAACATTTAGCAAGACTGAGGATGCGTTTCACTGCCGGACATAATTTAGGCACACACGCCTTCCTCGTCTAGCAGCATATCGTTCATATCAACTAAGATGGTTGATTGATCAGAGCAACGAAAACAGGGACCAATACGGGTGTAAAGAACATTCTACACGCAGGCTCGTCCATGTTCGTGGAGTGACGATGATGACGATGATGCGCTTACTAATGCTGTAGACCCGAACTTACCTCACCAAAAAAATATCTACTGCACGCTACCTATACTGCGCTGTAGATACAGGGGGCTCCAGCGTCTCGCCCCCTCAGCCCTCCTTCCAGCGCCAAACTCGGTATTTGTAAGGCGCGGTAATAGTGATACATACAGTACCTCCTACCTGTGTCGTCGTGGTTTATCAGGTTGAAATATCCAATGAGAGAAGCATATTTTGGAGTTATCAACGACAATAATTACGAATAGAGAGCTGCCTAGGTAGAATCTTTGCGCTACAAACTGAAAAGTTCCAAGCTCTGCGATAATGATGTCGCTACACCAACCTCCTCCTACTCTGCCTACCTAGTTAAGCCAAGCCCGCTATCATACACGCATGTCCCCTAAATCAGGCACCCCTTCCAGCGCAAAGACAACTGAAATAACCCTCCAAGCCACCCCCCTTTTCAAAAATATCTGAGCCCTTAACTCCAGAACTCCAACCAATCTCAGCACGCCCAAGCTCAGCAACCTACAAGCCCACGTCACTCAGGGGAATCTGCTCAAGAGCCGCAATAATCCGCACAGTCGCACCGTGCACACACGTAGCCACCGATGGCTCCCTGCCGTCCGTAAAGCATTCAAAGAGATATTTCTTCACATCATCGATCGCGGCATGGATCTTACTCACAGCCATCTCGACCGCCTCAAAGACACCGCGTAGGACCAATGCGCAGCGTTCCTCATCATCAAACGCGTCGCGGTAGACCCGCGCCTGGGCCTCGTCAAAGTATCCACTCGCAGCCTCCCGCGCGGCCCGGAGTTTTACGACAGCAACATCTTCCGCATCGCCAGAAACATCCGCCACCAGGGAACCCCACGCCTTAACAAAGTCATCCAGCGACGCGCGCACGACATACGCCGGGGGCGCCCGACTAAGCTGGCAGCACTCGCCGGTGGGCCTCTGCTCGAAGCGCGTATTGTTCGTCAGATCATTCTGGATCTCAACCAACTTATCGAGCCGGCGCTCCCACTCTTGGACCTCGGGCCTGTTAGTGGGGGGCGCCAGCACGCCGACGACCATCTGCTGCAGCAGCGAGTCGACCTCGAAGCTACCAGCGTGCACGCTGTCGAAGACGTCGCGGGCCTGCCGGCCCGCGCGGTACGTCAGCACCTTCTCGCCGCCGGGGTGGAAGCTCGACACGGCCGAGATGTCGTAGACGCGATCCCCTAATGCGATCCACAGGTCTCCAGGGGAGTTATGCAGGGCGAGCTCCGCGCGGGAAATGACCTTGAGCTGCAGCTTGCAGCTCTTCTGCGAGGATCCCGCGGCGACGTGGAGCCGTATGTTCGGCAGCGAGGAAGTCAGGACGGGGGCTAGCCGCGGCCCGAGGTCGAGGTCGCTCCCCGCATTGGTGGTGGTGGTCTTTCGCCGCGCCGCGATGCGGGCTGCGACGTCGACGCCGAAGGCGGACGAGCCGCAGACGTACGTCGTGGTGTTCTTGCCGAGCGAGCACGACTTCAGGTACTCCGTGACTCTTCCGCAGTATGCTTCTATGCGGCCGAACGAAAGCGTCTTGATGTCCCCTTGGTTTGCGTTGGACAGCCCGATGACTATGTGTAGTTGCGGGCCGAATTGACTCGCAAGCCGGTGCAGTCGGGTCGCGTATGCTAGCATATTGCAGTTTCGGGTGGCGACTATCAGTCTGTACTTTCCAATCAGGCACTTCTGCTGATAGAGCCACGGGAGGAAGACGCCGACTGCTCCTCCTTGAGCGACGAACATGGTCTCTTCATCGTGGTTAGAGTTTCCGCGTATCCGAAAATGGGGAGCAGATCTGACTGCGACGCGGGTGGGAAACCCAGACTGCTGATTACAAAGATAACTGGAAACCAGGCCGCGTCTTCGGACGCAGATTTCAACTGAGCTGGTAACGGAGCAGACGGCCTGAGAATGTCCCCATTGCGCGTCGGTCTGCGTGATCGAATATGTGCGCGTGTGCCATTGACTGGGTTTTATCTGGACGCTGACACTGATCGTGTCTCCAGGGCTAAGTGCTAGGGGCGTTGAAAAGACTAGACGAACGCGGGCTGCCTCGATCCTCCCGTCTGTGTCGTATAAGAGAGGAGTCGACCACGTGTAGGCGTCAATCTTCAAGGCTTCTGGATCGTCGCCGAATCTCACTTTCATAGCCGAGCTGAGCATATTGGCAATATGCCATTCTGGGCTGGCTGCTTTCTCCGTGCCCGAGGACGTAGACGCCTGGCCGGCGCGGAGGGCTAGTGCAATTCGCATCGCCTTTTTGCGGTGCATCTCATAGATATCGAAGAGCTGTTGCTGCAGTGCCTTGAATGCTTGAGCTAGGACGTAGCTAGTTTTTCCCGATGAGACATACTGTCGGATTGATGGCGATGATGCGACGGCGTTGATAAGAGCCCGAAAGTCTCGCGGGAAGAAGCGCGAACGGAAGTCCAGCTCATCCAGGAGTGTGGCTTGGCCAGTTCCGTCAGCCCTTCCGCAAAGGGCATCAAGCATGCGAAACATGGGGCAATCAGCACCACCTGCACCAATGGTGCAGACATCAACACCTTTGGAGAACTTTGCGAACGTCCGTCCCCATACTGTTTCATCAATCATCATGGAATAAAGCTCTTCTCTTCCCAGGGCGATTGCTAACTGAAGGTCAAGAAAGGCGTCACATAACAGATCTGAAGATGTTGGTAAGGACGACAGCAGGCTGGGCATCTCTTGGAGCCACCTAAGTCCGGAGGCTCCTTCGAAGATTTCCTGTACACTTCGCTGGGTTCCGTTTGTGCGTATAACTTCGTGAAGGCGGCCAAACTCCTTATGACTGTCCGTGTCATTATAATCTCCTTGACAAGCCCAATCTTCCGTACACGTGCGGTAAAGCAGGTTGACCCTGTCTTGTCTGATACTGTCCAGCTTACTCCCATCACGGCGAGCTGCACGTGCTTCCTCAACCATGGCCTTTGCCATCCTCAAGGCATCGAGAGCCACATTTTCATCTTGAGAGTCCAATGTACTAAGCAACATCTCCCTTAACTCTGGATGGTGGAACATCTGGACGACAAGCTTGTGCTCCATAAGCATGGTAGGCGTCCGAACATCTTGTTCTCGAGGCCAATAGTAAGCCTGCTCCAACGTTGTAAAGTATACACTGAAAACAGAGCAGATCTGTTCATTGTCTATAGACACAGAGGCGACTGCTAAGAGCGTGTCAAGTCCGAGTGTTGAGCTGAAGGTATCAATCAACTGTCGATGTTGGCCGAGCTGAACAGCCCTGCCGAGATGATCGATGGTCTTCTTCACAGAGACGTAGCAATCTCGTCCAAGGCCCTCGGGGATTAAAGAGGCCAACTCCCGAAAACGTGGAACTGGCTTCAGTCTCCCTAATGCGCTTGCGTCTAGAGAGGCCATTGAACAATTTCTCCTATCTGTCTATCTGTGTTTAACTAAAGAGTAAGGTAAGCCGGGATCGGGGATCGAAGGTAAAAAGGAAACGGCATTTACGAGATGCCGAATTCAGAAAATTCTTGAGTCTTTGGTTATGTGGACAGACGTGTTGTGTTGAATAGGGGCGGACCAAATCACCGGATACCCAGTTAATATCGACACAAACGCAACACGGATGCCAAGCAGGTGGGTAGAAATGACAACAAGGCTATATGTGAATATTCACAAAAATCTCGATTTATTCATTAGCCCGAGAGTGCGACGACACCTCTATTGCATTCGCTTCGGATGGGAGATGGGACAAGAAACGGTCCGCCAACCCGAACTCCACGGCTACTGCTCGAACCTTCCATCGCGATTCACGACTCGCGATTCGTATATTCGCGAGGGGTTGGGCGTGAAGTCTTGGGAATAGCCAATAAGATCTCGTCTGGCCCTCTCGTCGACTTCGACCAAAGTCAGGATTCACGTAAGCCTCAGCTTCAGGTGACCCTGTAGCCTACACCAACGTCACCACCGTGTATGCGCCTCGCTAGAAACATCGCGAGACCCACCGGTACGCAAAAATAGGATTTGCCGAAGAACCTTTCAACCGGGTCTAGAACTGCTGCGGTCGAAGTGAGAGAAGGATTCAAGACCTGGCATGATATGAAGCAGCCACCGACGACATGGGATCAACATGGGACTACAGGCCACGGCGGCTCAAAAGGACCTTGCAACTCGTACGATATTAGCAAGATGGACGTGAAGAGAGCCACGAACGTAAGAGTATACTAGGGTTCCAGTCCCTATTCTCGACAAGTCATGAATCTGTCTCGTACTCGAGCGGAGGCGGAGATATGGAGTGGAATAGCGTCAGGATGTTGTCTGCCGTGCCGTACGTTGGCGCTGCCAGACTGAACGACGCAGGTGACTCGGCAGCGGTGTGGGGAGAAATGTAGGACCTATCTGACATCTTAGAGCCGATATTAGCTTAGATGTGGCCAGGCATCATGTTGACTAAGTCCAAAGTAGACGCTGTTCCACGTGTTATACAGTAAAGCCGCCTCATGAAATGTGTGATAGGACTTGCCGAATTCCGCTAATCTCGCCAATGGATTTCTTGGCTCAGTGTAGTTCTTCATGACGCTAACAGTTCCCACAACAGCAAGGCCGGCAGGATTTTCACTTTAATACGGCCGGTTCATATCGGTACAATTGTGACCCGTAACCAGGGCAAAAACTTGGTGGTATGCAACTATGATGAAATGTGGCTGTTTCATAAATAGAAGCCTGGAAGCGACACATATGCAAGACGCTCAGCTAGGTGAATATATCTGTCTAATCATTTTAGCACCTTTTACAAGGCATGTCAAGCAGGAAGGTACAGAATGTACATACGTAGGGCTAACCGCGTATAGCCTGTCACGTTCTATCATAACATAACCCGTACATAGCCTGTCAGATATCATTAGTCTAATAATTAGAGCCATGTCCAAGTAGATTGACGGGCCGAGCCCGCGCTATAGGCGCAGTCATGATGAAGTATTAGCGTATGACCTTCTAGAAGATCTAAGCTTACTCACCTAGGACAGCTAGGGTGGTATTACCTACCCCCTGCTTTGACCAAGCCATGCTTGTAGTGACATCAGATAAGCCCCATGCTAGTCTCTCAGCCCTTTGCGCTTTGGCGTGAAAATAATACCTAGGTAGGTCATAGGCGGAACGCTGAGGACTCCGGCGGTTGGGGCAGGGCAAATAGGGGGATAGCTATTGCCGAGTCCGCTGCCGAGACTACTATGCAGTACCTGCATGTAGAATAATAATGGAAGGACTGACGATGAATTTGAGTTGAAGTTGGTTGTGCCCTGCATATTCAGGGCCTCGCCTATGTAAATCATGCCCATTCTGGCGATTATAGCGGGGGAGACAACTGATAGCTGAGCCGCTTGAGTAGATTTGATCATATCATTCGAAATGCTTGTTCATATTGGGACTAGCTATCGGTTTCATCCTGTGAGGAACTTATTAAATAACGCCAGGAAAATCAAGGGTCCACAGGGACAAAAGAGATATGTCACATACCTTGGGTAGCTTAAGGCAACCTCCGTTCCGCTCATGCTTTAATTCTGGATCGCGACGACTATTGGTTCGCAAAAAAGGCACTTGGTGCAAAGGAACGGAGACCTGGGTGCGCCGAAGCTACCAGTAACATGCAACTGATGCTCATCTCGTTCTCGCGTGATAAAGATTATCCTCCTCCTGCGGTGTATATTGCAGTCCAAGCTGTGGTGCACGATTCCCTTGGTGGAAGGATCCATTGGTAGTTAGGTAGGCTGGAGAGCAGGGGCAAAGATGTAAAACCCTAAGATCCTGCCTCGGCAACTCTGAGACTTTTCACAAAAGTACCAGTACCAAGATGCGCTAATACTTATTCCGCACTATGGTACGTTGGAAAGGCCGATTCGCTTACGGTACCAGCCGTGTCAATTGGTGGTAACCCATGTGGTTCCAACGTGGTCCTATCTTGGCGACCTGGTAGGGCTGGGCTGTTGCAGAGCTGAGCGCGTAGCTAGAAATTACCACGTAAGACACAGCCGCATGGTCAGGGCCCAATTCAAGCGGGGCAACGTATAGCTTAAGGCTATTAGGTGGACACGAGGAAAGGATGACGAGGACTAGGTAGAACATCCAATCTCGAGTGTACGGTAAGTTCCACACTTGTGCACCTATCGAGTCGGGATTTGAGGCATGTATAAGAGAATATTCACATACTAGAGCGCCATACGTTAGACTGATATACCAAATTGACCCTTGGCTGAGCCAGAAAGCGTATGCGGGAGCGATGTAGGAACCATTCCTTTAAATATAGGATTAGCTGACTTCTGAGTCGTGAGCGTGACGATGGATTGTAGGCACCGATAACCAGTAACGCTTCATAGAAATTTCCAGGAAACTTTGTATCGTTATCTCGTCGATATGTTCAAGTTAGACCCTCAGGCGTCCGGCCTTAGTCTACGAGGAACCATGGCGTTACTCGCTGAGCATAGTTGGTTTTTACCTTTCATCGCCGTACTCATAGTGGTTAGTTCTGATCCGGCCCATAACAATTGGGAGACTGCAAGCTAACGAGCTAAAGGCCGGTCTATATCTCTTGTGGGCTTGTTTCTTCGACCCTCTGAGAAATGTACCAGGACCTCTTGCGGCTAGAGTGACGCCGTTCTGGTTGACACTTCAGTGTCGTCTCTTTCGCCGCTCAGCTTCTATTCATGAGCTCCACCAGAAGTACGGGGACGTCGTGCGAATCGGGCCAAACAATATCTCTGTCGTTTCCAAGGGCTGTCTTCAACAAGTGTACGGCTCAAACAGCGGCACATCCAAGGGGCCATTTTACGATGTCTTCAGACCTCAAGTACCCATCATCTTCTCAGCTCGTGACAACTTCTTCCACGCACGTCGGAGAAAAGACCTTACCCCGGCCTTCACCAAATCTGCACTTAGGGGATTCGAGCCGTACATGAGCACGCAGATCCTGAATCTGAAGCACGCGTTGACACGCAAGGTCGAGGCTGGAGGAGGGGTTGCATTTCTCAACTTCGCGCCCTGGGCCAACTACCTAGCCTTCGACGTCATTGCCAACTTTGTCTTCGGTGAATCGTTTGGTTTCATCGACGCGGGTTACGACTTTCACAATCTGATCTCTACTATCGACTTGCGCATGCAATGTCTGAACGCTCTCGGCACTGTACCCGGCTGGGCCCGTCCATTGATGAAATGGATGCCGTTCGACGGCTTCTGGAGGCAGAACCTGACGACCACTATGAACCTACAGGCTCTAGCGCGAACGTCCACCGAAGCGCGAAAGCAGCAGAGTGGCGTCGACCGGGATGACATGTTGAGCTTCCTAATTAAAGCGAAGCAAGAGAATGGCACGCCGCTCCCCCACGAGAGTATTATCGCGGAAGCGGCGAGTTTCGTGTCGGGCGGTAGTGATTCTACCTCGACGACCCTGACCCACTTCGTCGACTTCGTGTCTCGGAGGCCAGATGCCATGCGTCGTTTGCAGGACGAGCTAGACGCGGCTTTCAGTGGGGCCCAGCCGTTAGACTGGGTGCCTAGCGAGGAGATCGTGGGGAATCTGCCATTCCTGACGGCGCTACTCAAAGAGACCATGCGGCTACGCCCGACTAGCGCGGCAGGGCTCGAGCGGATCACCGGCAAAGAGATGAAAATAGGGGAATATGTACTCCCACGCGGCGTCCTCGTGAGCGTGCCAACCTATACTCTTCACCGGCGTGAGGATGTATTCCCCAACCCAGATCAATTCATCCCGGAACGCTGGCTCGAGGGTGATTCTGCTGCCATGACAGCATCGTGGGCGCCGTTTAGCTACGGCACGCGTAGTTGTCTCGGTAAGCACTTCGCTTGGATGGAGCTATCGAAAGCGGCAGCGATGCTATTCAAGGAGTTCGACGTGGTCCGAGCATCCGAGGCAGAGACGGTACTGCAAGAAGGATTCTTCATGAAAGGTAGCGAGTGTAACGTCATCCTTATCAAGCGAGGCCAAATGCGGCAAACCAGCTCTTGAAGTAGTACCACATGGCAATCTTTTGGAATATTGTACGAGTAGGCTAGAAATCTAACGAGTTTATTGTCTTCTCACGAAGTCAGGGGGAAATGAACGGGAGAACAATTGCACGATGTGCTATGCTCGAGGTGAATTATTTTGTTGTTCAGAAGTAGTCTCATTCCGCGACGCTAGCATCTTTAGTGCCCGAGGTGCCTATTAATCCCCTATATCACGTGCCCAGACCACGTCACTATCTTGGCTTCAATTACACAAGCTAGCACCTTCTTATCGTAGCAGTGAATCCCTACAACCCGCAAATGTGCCTTAGAAAGCAATTCTTTCCATTGCGACTCTGTCCGCTCCTTCGAGTTGAAAAGCGCCATCATGCTAAGATCACGTTGAGTCACCATCCAGTGCGCTCCCATCTCTGGCACGACAACCTCATCAATCAGCAAGATAGACGATGGGGTCATAGCTTCCCTAGTGCGCTCAAGGATCTTGACGCAGTCCCTATCCGGCCAGTCGTGGAAGACTTGGCGAAAATGGTAGACCCGCGCGCCTTTGATAGGCTGCGCGGCGAAGAAGTCGTGGGCCATCACCTCCACCTTGTCTTCCTCCAGCGATGCCTGTGCGCTCTGGACCACTTCTGAGCGGTCTTGGTCAATGACGCGGCCCGGTCGAGGCCCTCGCTGTTTCCTCACCGCGACGCACTGGTTCCCCTTGCCGCCGCCGATATCCACAAAGGCCACTTCGTCGTCGGAGATGTCATCCGGCATCCACCGGTTGAAATCAATAGAGTCTAGGCTGTCGAACTGATGGGTTTTGAGAACGTCCATCCACGTGTGGAAAGCTTGAAGCTTAGCGTCGTCCTTCTGCAGCCATGGAAAGAAGCCATCTTCATTGGGAAGCGCTGCTTCGAATGATGTAGCTGCTCGGTCCTTTGGTGTAGTGCATAGCCACTTGGGAAGTTCGAAGAAGGCCGGACCGCACGCATCATAGTACATGACGACGCTGGCTTTGAATTTAGGGTCGGCAAAGACCCTCCCAGGTTGAGTGACGCTCCAGAGATCTGGGCCTTCTTCTTTGATTAGCCGTAAGGGGCTCACAAGATAACGAAGGAGGCGGGACAGAACGGCCACATCGCAAGAGGGCATAATAGAATCTGCCAATTGCTGGGTGGTGCAAGAACGACCACGTTCGACCAGAAGACTGAAGAGGTCGAGCTGTATGGCAGCCCGGGTGACAGCCTGATCTAACATCAGAAAGGAATGTTTACGTGCTGTCACCAGAGGAGATTCTAAAGATTCGATGACATCCTGACAGGCTGAGATGAGACGGAAGCGAGTCTCATCATCAACTTGCCGTGGTTGGCTGAGATACTCAATGAGAAAGGAATGATCTGCCATAGTTGGCCGTAAGGGGTTGGAAGTAGGTTGAGAATTATGAGTTGTGGATTGCGTATGATGAAATCGAGCTCTCAATCGATTTGCCATGCATCTACATATAATTGAAGTAGTATAAATGTTACGAGGTAGGTAACCTATGTAAGCCGACTTATGTTTGAGGCTGATCATAGCTTGTCCTCTCGTTGCACAAGACAATTATGAGTTTACTTGATTCCTTGTCTTACCTCCTACCTACGTTCTCGGACCTGCAGTTCTCTTCCGACATAGTAGTACCTATGGAATCAAGGTATCATGATCAAGTCAAGCATTTTCCATCCTTTGGTCGAGACCTACGTGGGTCATTTTGCCCTGTAATGTGAATTGACAAAATACGCCGTGTCGATGAACTGACGTGAGCATAAGGTTCAGGCCCACGATACCTCCCAACATAGTATTGGTACTTCTTCCTATCGCCGAGCCTTCGTTTTCCGACCGCCGACGAGGCTAATGCTGTAAGTTCGTTAATTTGGCAGGAGGATCAATATGCATCATCTAATCCAACCAACCCCATGCTCATGCGCTTCCAGTCCGTGCACTGCTTACACGCACACACGCTAGCGTGCCGTTGTATTACGATACCCGCACTCGCTAGCCAGGACTTAGAGGCATGGGGTCGTGATAAGCTCGGGCTAATTATCCCTACGAGGAAATTAGTCGATATACGAGATCTCGTCAAGGATTTTTCTCTGCTACGCCGCACGGGATAGGATCAGCCCTGGGATCTACGTCGTGGGATTAAGCCGAGGTAGGCGAATTAATTCAGCTCAACGTACGAGAACATGATCGAAAGATCACGAACAAGCCACTTCAAGCCGTGGAGCCAAGGAAATTCCAGGATCGTCGGTCTTGTTGGCGCGAACTCCGGAATCTCCAAGGGTGAGAGTTTATCTTTATAATGAATATTGCATTTAACCCATATTTAGTACTATAAGGTACAACCATCATAAAGAGGTTTTGTTATAAGCAGTATCACACCTCCTTATACCGATCTATTGCCTACCATCTGAATCCTTCCATTCTGTCTGCTGGTTCCGTCCCATTTCAAGCTCTTCGGCTACCTAACCTTCAAGCCTGTCTACCCCAAGCACGGGCAATTCCCTGGGTACATTCCGCCTACCTAGTGCTAGTCTTTTCGCTGCCCTTCAACATACGACAGGAGAATGTCATCTACCGCTACGGAAACCGAGCTGTCAACAATCACCCATCACAGCAAAGGCTATGATGGAGAGCAGCAAAACCCCTTACCGGCAGTTGAAGTCGAAGCGATAGGAGCAGTGCCGAACCTTGCAAGGCCCGCCTCCGTCGCACCGGAGCCCATCGCACCCAGCAAGGCACGCGCCGCTGCCCTGATGGCCACGCTGTCGTGCGTGTCGTTTCTGAACACCTTCAGCTCCGGCACACTGACCGTCGCCCTGCCAGCCATCGCAGCGGAGCTGCAACTGCCCAACAACCTGCTGCTGTGGCCGGCCTCCGTGTACGCGCTGGCCCTCAGCTGCACCCTCCTCCTGCTAGGCGCCGTCGCGGACGTCGTCGGCAACCGGCCCATCTTCCTGGCGGGCACGCTGCTGTACACGGCGTGGACGCTGACGGTATCCCTAGCCCAAACCGGCAACCAGCTGATCATCTTCCGCGCCCTGCAGGGTATCGCCATGTCGTTCTGCATGCCCGCCGCCGTCAGCACCATCACTAGCTCGTTCCCCAGCGGCAAGACGCGGAACATCGGCTTCGCTGTGTTTGGAGGCGGTAGCCCTCTGGGGTTCGCCGTTGGTCTTGTTCTTGGTGGCGTCCTTGTCCAGGTCTCGGACTGGAGGACGGCGTATTATCTGGCGACTGGCGTTAGCGGCGCTACTTTTATTCTCGCTTGGTTTACTATGCCGAAGACTGCTGCCGTACCCAATGTGAGGCATCGGCTAGTACACGAGTTCGACTGGGTTGGCGTCGCATCTGCTAGTGTCTCCCTTGCACTTCTCTCGTATATCTTCGCGGAGATAACGTATAGCGGCAGCGTGATGAAAGAGCCTTATAACATCGTGCTATTGATAATCGCTGTCTTGCTGATTCCTTTCTTCGTCTTCTGGGTCAGCCGTCAAGAGCGACTTGGCCGGCCCGCCATTCTCCCAAACAGCGTCTGGCGCAAGGGAGCGTTTACCACGGTTTGCATCACGGTCTTCCTCGTGTGGTCGTGGTTCAACGCTTTCGGATACTGGGCGACGCTGTTCTTTCAAATCACACAGGGGCTGGATGCTCTCCAGGCTGCTCTCCGCTTTCTGCCCCTGGTCATCGTCGGCTTACTCACGAACATGGTGGCCGGTCTGATCATGGACAGAGTCTCAGCTGGTAGTCTAGTCTTGATTGGCGGCTTGTTGAGCGCCGTGTCGCCTCTGCTCTTCGCCATACAGGACCCGAACTGGATGTACTGGTCTGCCGGGTTCCCGTCAATGGTTCTCAGCGTGATCAGCACCGACTTGTTATTCAACATCAGTAATCTGGTCATTACGTCGAGCTTCCCGAGTAAAGACCAGGCTCTAGCCGGTGGTGTTTTCAACACTGTTACTCAGCTGGGAAATAGTATCGGGCCCGCGATCACTGCGATCATTGCTTCGGCAGTCACAGAAGCCGAGGCAAGCAAGCCAGGGGCAGACCAAGCCTACGCCACCCTTAAGGGATACCGGAGTGCGTTCTGGACCTGCTTTGCTGCGGCGGTCGTCAGCGCCGCTATCAGTGCTGTTGGGTTACGCAAAGTAGGAAAAGTTGGACAGAAAAAGGACGTGTAAGCGTGATAGTATTTAAAATAGAGCTTTTAGATTTAAATTTCGCTTTCAATTTTATCCGAATACAGTAGACTACCTTCTAACCTCACAGACAATTCAATCGAGCTTCAGATTGTCGAAAACAGTAAACAGATTTGTTGGTCCTTTGCTAACCTATGACCCCTGTTCCTCATGTCCATTTCACGTGCCATTCTTTATATCCTTTAAGTAACGGGAAATACCTTTCCTACTTTCCTCTTATTCATCTTTTCGGATACCCACGATCGGGAAATGTGCACTGGCACTAGACACGCTCAGCGCAGTGCGTATGTGCTCCATAGCCAAGGGCACCTTCTCATGACTAGCCAGCAATTGCGCGGTCTTAACAAGGTTCTTGATCTCGCGGCCATTAACATCAACGGCCTGCAACTCTTGGAAGTCTTGCGGCCGGAGTGTGGACTCCTGCCCATGAGAAGTCCGCACGCACCGCTCCCAGATCTGGCGGCGGGCCACGGCGTCGAGGCTGGGGTACCGGATGGCCAGGTGCACGCGGCTCTGGAAGGCCGGGTCGATGGCCTCGACGCGGTTCGTGGTCATGAAGAGCATGCCGCGGTAGTACTCGAGCAACCGCAGGAAGATAGCCACGATGCTGTTGCGGCCCAGGTTGTCGGTGCTGCGTTCTGCGAGGAGCACGTCGCACTCGTCGAGGAGGAGTACTGCGTCCCATTTTGCTGCTGCTTCGAGGATCATTGACAGGCTCTCTTCTACCGATTCCGGGTCCGCGCCGAGTTCGCCTGCGCCCATCACGTAGAGGGGACGTCTGAGTTTCTCCGATACTGTGTAGCGATGCCATAGTATGTCAGTAACTTTCATGAGTTAAAAGCCTACTCGTCGAAGTGCTTGCTTACCTGCTTCCGCCGTCAAGGTCTTCCCTACTCCCGGCGGACCTTCAAGAAGCATCGTGATGCCTTGACCTAGAGTCATCCAGCTGTATTAGCTCCGAATGGTATGATTTGGCAGCAGGGAGGGTAGAATACCTTTGCCTTCAATCACGTCGTCAAATCTGTCCTTATTTTCGACGTGGCTCTCGACAAAAGCCTTGATCAGTCTCTTGTACTCTCCCGCCAGCACAAGACTGTCAAATGCGCTGTCGTGCCATTGGATTTCCTGGACATGATCGATGTGAAACGTCACTGCTTAGGTGATTAGGGACTGACCACTTTCTCGTGTAGGAATTTAGGATCTTCTCACCCCATTTCTTAATCTTGAAGCAATACCCTTTGACATAAGCGCTGCACAGGTGTAGCATGTCATCAGTCAGCTCCGGCCGTTTGGCTTCAAAATATTAGTTACCGGCACCCATTTATTGTGTTTATTACCGATATAGCTTACCGAATCTGGCACCTCTATTGGGAACGGCTAGAGAGGTCTTTGGCGGCGGGGGCGGAGGCGGCTGTCCTCCCCAGTGCAGGTGTCCGGGAGGGGGAGGCATAATAGGCTGTGGTGTGAAACCGCCTCCAGCCTTTGATATCATCAGCATCGCGATTGATAGACTATTGAGACGGCGGCTATGCATAAAGAAGTCTTACCATCGGTGGTCTCGCTGGCATCATCCGACCGCCGCCGCGATATTGGGGAGTAGGTTGATGCGTCTGGTCAGATACGTCCATCCCCTGTTTCAAGAAACTGGAATCTAACGGTATCAGGCCGGCGACGCCATCAGTGAATGTTGCAAAAGACGATGGATCGACAACAATCCTCCCATCAACCTACATCGTGGTTAGATGCTACAATATCTACAAGATCATTATAATGCAGCAAACTCACATTTCGCTTATGCTTCCCATCGATGACAATACCCTTGTAAGCGCCATAGTAGTACGGCTTGAGATGAATCATTCTAAACATCTCGCCTCGCTTTTTGAGAGCCTCCTTAACTTCGCCAAATCTCGGATGGAAAGACGCGGGGAAGGCATCGAGGTCTTGAATCTGTCTCGTCCCCGGAAATCTGTGGATGGGGATTTGTTTCCAATTGTAGCCGAAACCATCTCCCTCGCAGTCGATCTCATGAACTGTCAGCTGAAAATATTGATTGTTTAAGTTCGAGACATATTGCGTGCTTTGGAGTCGGTAGATGCGATCGTAGCCGTCTTCGAAGGTGTAGATATCGACGCCCGGCTTGAAAATCGTCCAGAGGTAGTCGTAAGTGACGACGCCGTTCTGGCTTAGATCATTGCTTAACGAGATAGTCTCCTTGAGCTCCGACCTTAAGATCTTCCGCAGGAGACGCGCATGGCTCTTGCGGACGGGGTCTTGTATCTCGCGGACGATCTTCTCGAGGCGATGCCATTCGTAGAAGAAGCAATGGAACGGCGCCTTGAACACCAGTTTCTTCAATGTTGTGGTTATACCGGAGTATTCCGCGAACACTTCGCCCAGGATTGACTTCAGGTAGGAGCTCTGGACCACGATAGAATGGAGAGCCATTGCCTTGCCGTCGCTATGATTCCGTCGTAGCCGAATGAGAAGAGCATGACGTCTGCTCTCGTTCTCCTCTTCTGCTGATGGACCTACGTCTTCTGGCAGATCCTCCACCCAGTTGATGCAGCAGTTGCATTTGGTCTCCCCTTCATACAACTTCTTAACATCGCAAAGTTGTCCGGGGCCCTCATGTTCCGCTGACTCATCTTCGTCGCTGCTAGATGGCTCTGAACCAAGCTCCGACCAGGAAGCGCTACTGCTATCTAGCACAATACGAACCTGTTGGCCATGAGACTGGAGACGAGTTAGACATCAAATTAGTAACTCGAAATAATCATAGACGGGTATCTTACATGCTCGACCACGCTTTCAGTGTCAGAAGAGTCCATTGTGTTCAAGCCTATATCAAATAAGGGCATGCGAATGAAAGGAGAAAGGGGGGACCTGCCCGTAATTGTATGGTCATCGAGAGCCTTATTTTATGTGCACAAGACTATAATGGGCTACTCGGCAAATCATATTAGATTAAGAGCCTCAACTACTTCTACGAGAAAGAGTCACTGCGCATCTCGATGCATGTAATCATTTAGGCTACCACATGGGCGATGCCTATTGGCCTGGCTCTCATGCAGTAGTGGCCGCCTCAATGCGACAACAATCCTGCAGATGCTAGGCAACTGGATCAGAAGACTCTTTGCATAAGGCTCTGATTAGTGCCGGTAGCGTTATCATGCACGCGATCTGAGATGAAGCAACTCTTTACAAGATGCATGTCGACTTCATGCAAATCGTGGCCGTATACGAAACTTAGCTAGGACAACTCACCACTTAGAATGCCCTATAATGTTACACAATCTAACTCGATTCCACTTGGCCCTTAATCTTGCAGCAGCTGGTCGTACGAATACGATATTCACCAGGCGTATGTGCTGTCTAGCCATAAGCACCGCAACAACTGGCAGTCAATCGTTAACATCTTAACTTATCTCAATTCATGATCTGATATGTGACGACATACATGAGTCAGTCTAGTCCGGTGCTACATATCACTGCATATTATTCATGCGGTTGATATCGCGAATGCTGCCTTAGTCCACCGCGGCATACCCATCGCCGATATTGGGGGCCAAATTTCGCCGTCCGATTCACGGCCGCGTACCACCTTGTAGTTCCACGTCTACTGAGGCATATTGGCCTCTTTTAGGGCAACCCGTAACGGATCCTACATGCGGTTAGCTCCGATGTCCGCCCGGTTGGATACTGGACCTACCCGACTGGTTCGGCTCTTCTTCCTCTTTTTCGGCTTCATTATTGTACCCTACGACGAACGCGCGATATACTCGGAAGAGAAAGCGACCAATGATGCCGAACCATCCCGTCTCCTGAAGCAGTTCTTGTCGAAAACTGTCCTGTGCCGGAGCTTGATTGTCGCCATCTGCCCTAGCTAAGCTCAATAGTTAGAGAGTTGTCAGTTTCGGTAAGGGTTCACAGACCTAAGTGTTGTTCTGCCTCTGCATCTGCATCAAACGCGTGTCGGAACCCGTGGCTGAGCTTCCTCAACGTCTTGATTATGACGTCCACCAGTAGGCCTAGGGCGAGTACAAGCGGAACAAGTTGACTGGCCGAGTGCACAGTATTGACGCCTTGGATATTATTGTACCGTAGTGTAATTTCTGCACCGGATACGAAGACTATATTGACAGGTCAGCTACAGTCTCCTTACGCTTCGCTTAAGCTAAAGGGGAACAAGAATGTCTTCATGTCTAAGCGGCCAGGGAGCCTCTTGGGTTGATAAAGGTCGCACCAGGGAAGACAATGGTATTCAAAATTACCTACCAGCAAATGGAATCAAACTCCAAAACTGCAAATATATGTGCTGAACTATATGCCCCAACATAGCTATTTTGCTTTCTGCCTTGTCTTCCGTCGGTTTGGTTTTCGGAGGAGCGTCTCGAGCACCTATCGAACTAGTAAGACTCTGCAAATACAATTCTTGCGATTCACGCCCCTTTGCGCACCAACCAACGAGTCATAGCATAACAACAACTTACGGAAGAAGCGGTAAATATATCGAGCCACCATTAGCAGAATTGACATGCCAAAAGCGATATTCGCGATAGTCCAGATAGCCTTGTTGAAAGTCCTAAACCAGCCTCGAAGGCTCACATTGGTGAAGAAGAAACCAAACTCGTCGTCGCAGGTAGACCTCTTTAGGATATCCAAACCTACCCACCAGAACCAGCTGTAATAGAAACAGAAGGCGCCCCACAGCAAAATGGCGATGAAGCCGCGATAGTCGAGGGACCCTGGCTTGAGACTAGTGCCGAACATGTTTATGACGAGCTGCGGCACGAGGAGGTAGAAAAGGAGGTAAGCCTCGGGTCCATATAGCTCCCTCGAGGAGCTTTGTTGGATGAGGACGATGAAATTTGAGAGGATGAAGGCGATGGTTGAGGTGTTGATACTGTCGAAGGCGCGCGTTGCGGATGGCCTAGCCAGAACAAGAGCGAGGAATTGAAGATAGAGACCAAGACGGACGCCCAGTCCATATAGGTCTGAGTTGCCGTCGATAGGGCAGGTCGGAGCATCGTCGTCAGCCATCATTCACATCAAGGAATTGCGCTCAAGGAAATGTATTCGTGAGTTCAGGATTTCTGTATACTTCGTAGCAGGCGGGGATCGAAAATTCCCCATGTCTGGACTTATGATAGCACTTAAGCAGTTTTACGTGCGGCTGAGGCAGCAAAGCTGGTGATAGATCGAATGGTCCAGAACACCTTAGTAGCTGTTGATGGCGCACGCTAACACGGATCAGGCCTCAGCTAGGCATACCCAGCTTTCAGCTCCAAGTTAATGGTCTACCCCGTGAGCATATATACAGGCACCTATTGGGATGCCTCATGGTGTCTTTATGCCTTGGAGGGATACTACGACCCCCCCTTGACTACGACTAGGCCGCAATGCATCAAAGCATCAAAGCATTAGAGCAACTAAGAATGATAGGAAGCCCTGTTAACATAACTTAAGCCGCTTTTCTTTTCGGCCATGACCTGCAGCGGACCACAGATTTTCTCAGCAACTGAAATCCACATCCAACTCTTCACAATTGACCAGCTCAACTCCTAAAGATGTCATCACAAGACAGCTGCGAAGCTTACGGCGGCGATGCTGATACCTACGGCATTGGGATCCGACTTGGTCTTTACGCACAATCTCTCACGACGCTGCTGACAACACTGTTCCTCCGGGAAGACGAAGCCCAAAACCAGATGGTCAACCTGCTTCTGCAGCTAGCGATATTCGCCGGAACGCTGTTCAAAACGAGCAACAACGACATCTACGCGTTTGAAGTCGTAATCGTGTTCTGGCTGCTTGTTGGCGCGCTCTCCAGCCTCACAGGAGACGGCCTCGGTAGCATGGGTTCCTTCTCGGGTACTTGCCGCCTCCTTTTCTACGCCGCGCTGTCGGCCTATGGCTGCTGGTTCTGGTTCACGGGAGCGGATACCATGCTCGATCCTCCGTGCCAGGGCACCCAGATTGCGTTCTTCGGAGAATCCGCACTGAACGGCTGGTTCCGGACCTTTGGCAAGGTGATTGCAGTCTTGGGTCTAGCTGTCACGACGGGGATGCTCTTCTGGACTGGAGCTGTGTTTACCAAGAAGAGAAACGAGAGAAAGCGACAGGCTCAACAACATCGCCCACAGACGGAGATCATTTTCGTGCTCCTCTCGATCTTTATGATAGTCTTGTCTATCGCATCTGCCGAGTATGTTATCAGGGCGAATCATCTCACCGAAGTTGGCGACATTTTCAATGTGGGGCAGATACTGGCATTTCTCGTTGGACTCTTTCAACTCCTCAACACTATGGTTCAGGTCTTCTTGAAGAGGCGTCTTCTGGCTCCTAGGTGCTGGCTTCTCTTTGGGCGCCATCTCACTTGAGTGAGGTTTGGAGGAGTGCCGTTTAGCACAGGTAACTACCTCGGTAGCTACATACCTCCCAGGAAGTAGGGAGACATTTTAGTACGGGTAGCGTACCTAAGATAATTAACGGCTGTCATTGCTTCAGCCTAAACGAAGCTATGAATAGAGACTGTCAAGATATTTCTTGCAATATGAGTGAAACATTTGGTTTTGCATGTGAATGATTACCTGAGTGGCTAAAAGCGCTATGGCTGAGTGAGTGCACGCTACAATCCTACAATAATAGCGCCTTCCGGCGCCTCATCTCACTGTATTTACAGGGGTTAGTGACGGTTATATCCGGCGCAGTCAGGCGGCACAGTTATTTTGACCGCTGGCGTTTGAGAAATGAAATATCACGCCAGATAATCCAATGATGTATTCAACATTCCTTTATGGTACCGATTCTAATAATCAATCGCGTCAATAGTATACGATAAGAGTTTACAGATTTCTACATGAATGCTTCAGTACCTACAGCTTCGATGACGATATCTCCAAAACACGATATTGTTTTACTAGAAACGTGGTACGCGGAAATTAGCAACTAACGCCGACAACACCTTACGAGAGCATATGTGAGATCGAGTAGCAGAGTACTCCAAGTTTACAAAGGGCCATTGCATCGATCTTACGTACGTAGGCGTATTGAACTAGTAGGACAGAGTGCTACCTCATCGGCACCCACGTGTTCCCATTCGTTACCACTGGGCTGGATCTCTTTGTCAGTCGATGAAAGGACCATGTGCGCACGACACGCAGATCAAGGATGTCACACAAAGACGCAAATACAGAAATCCGAATGGAGGCAGATGATGACCAAAAAGGTACCTAAAGTTTCTATACAAGGCAAGACAACTACGGCTGCTACGATTGGCTGCTCTTAAACAACTACTCTACAGCCCCTGTTTTTGGCGGGCATACCAAGAGGCAGCGACGAAGCAAGCGCTCAAGAACATAATACAACCCGCCCACACCTGCATATACAAGTAGCGGCCGCCCGCAACATCAATCAGCGCGCCGGCGACCGGCGGGCCCGTAAGACAAGCAAAAGAACCAATGGTCATGATCATGCCGGACCGAGTACCGACCTTGCTCAAATCTTTGGTGAGCGTGGGCAGGCCCGTCATGGCGATGGTCTGGACGCCGGCGTTGACGAGCCCCGACACCACGGCGAACCCGTACAGCGCGCCCTCGGTGCCCACGCCGATCCACCCGAAGTACAGGATGCTGGAGCCGATGCAGAGTGGTACGAGGGTCCGGAAGGGCCCGAAGTAGGCGTCGGAGACCAGCGCGGGAATGATGCGCCCCGGGACGCCGACGGCGTTCGCGATGAAGAGCGTGTTGAGCGAGGTTTCGCCTTGCATGCCTAGGACTGCTCTGCCGTAGTGGTTGATCTGTTGAGTATGTCAGAAGTAGGTACGTAGTAGTAGAGAGAGGTTCGTATGGAGCATGTTCTCTATTGGCAGAGTTGGTGGAAGAGGTAAACATTCAAAAAGGAAAACCTACATAGTTGTAGATGAGATATACGCCCCATAGCAAACAAAATGCACCCGCCGTGTAAAATGCATACGGGAGCTCTTTGAACGCCGTCCACTCGACCAACGGTCCCCTCGGCCGAGGCGGTAACCGTGTGCGAGCGAAGATAAGCATCAAAGCGGCGTTGAACATGAATACGAACCCCATCACGCGCATCGTCCAGGGAAACCCGACCTTGTCCGACAGCTGCTGCGCAATGATGGGGAAGACGGTTCCTCCCGTGGCGCCGCCGCTCGTGACAAGGGCGATCGCCAAGGCGCGCTTCCTGGAGAAGTAGGTGGCGACGCAGGCGATGATGGGGCAGTACAAGATGCCGGCGCCTAGACCGCCGCACATGCCCTGCGCCAGGAAGAGCTGCCAGTACTCGGTCGCGATGGACGCCGTGAAGACGGCGACGAGCTGCAGCACGGAGCCGATGGCGATCAGGGAGCGGAAGTAGCCCGCGTCAAAGAGGCGGCCGGAGAACATGCCTATGCAGGCAAGTAGAAAGACCTGGACGCTGCCGGTCCATGATACGGCCGACAGAGGTAGGTGTAGCTCTGTCGTGTAGTAGTCTTGGAATATGCCGTAGCTATTGAACCACCCGAAGGTGTTGAATAAAGCGAGACTTTGATTTGTTTAATTAGAAAAACTGCCGGTGTAATAGACGATGGAGCTACTTACTGTCCAACGAAGACCTGGATCCATCCGCGGCCACCGTCAGGCGGCGGCTCGATATCCACAGTCCCTTCAACCGGAGCCGTCTCAATCTCGCTTGGCGGTGACGTCGCGGCGACCTCGACGGAGCCTTCTTCCTTGTCCGAATTCATAGCTTTTTCTTTTTCTCAAAGTTGCTGTGCCCTAAAAATTGCGGAAGACGAAGTCTGGAGTAGGTCCCGGCTAGGAGCGAGGAGGGAACCCCATCTATCTAGCGTAGCCTCCTTTCTCCAAACGCAAGACGCAAGCGTGGTTCGGCACTTACTGTATGGACCCTTTCTGGATGTGGACTCGCCGACCAGCGGATGACAACCGAAGGATCTGTCTGTGGATCCCGTTGGCTGGGGATGGCGAGGATACGGATCTTGCCTTATGTATGCGACCTTGGAGCGGTTTAAAAAAGAAAAGTGTTCGTAGTGTCATGCCGGTTAAAGTGTCGGTCGTTGATAAAGAGCTTCTGCAGTCCCTCGGCGGCGGCGAGAGCGAAGACCCCTTTAGATATTTGACGTAGGGTCACTCACGCCGACGGCCGTTAAGATAGCAGTGGCAAGTCCTGCAAAGTCCTTCATTGTCTGCAGCCATTGAGACGCGCACGGGCTTTAAGAAGGTACTGTCTTTCTCCCTGGGTACCGAGGGCAGATTAGGTAGGCAGGCTAGCGAGCCCGCGTGGGTGAAGAAAAAAGACAAGATCTCGCTTCTCCTTTTCTGTCTAAGACTTACCTACCTACCTGAGTTTAGGGCTAGATGCAGGGCTTTTGGCTTGCAGTATGTATGCACAGCATCCTACCGGCTGGAATGAGCCGAGGGTCTGTGGTTCTGATTCGTGCTAACCATAGGCGGGACAAGGGGCAAGAATCTGCTGAAACAATATGATAGGCATACCGACGTTGAATTCGTCCATCTTACATACAGCAAAAAGTTTTATCTCCTATTATCCGCATGCTCAACCAATTACGCTTAATTCCGCTACTCTTGACTCGTCATACAGTGGGAAAAAAGAAAAAGAAGAGAAGAAAAACACCGACGATTTAAAAATTAAGGTCACAAATAAGGCTTCACTTGTTCCTCCGTCCAGGCCCAGAACCTTTGGGCAATCCCAGTACCACCCTCCGATTGGGGCTTGGAACCCTGCAGAAGATCCTTCCGAATGTTGGCGAACCGCCCCCATGGAGCAACTAGCAAACAAACATTATGTCAGCGAACAAAGAAATTATGCGTACGGAATAGTACAAGTACGTAGCCTGCCAGATGAGAAAGACTTACGCCAACTACCTGTCTTCTCAAGTGTGACCTCGGGCGACAGACCGGCGAATAATTCCGTGTATGCGCCGTAGATGGGAGGATAGACGGTGGCCTTCCTGAATAACATCTCGAGCGTATTGCAATTGCGATCGAGCTCTGTTTTCAGATTACCAGGGTTTCCCGACTGCAATTTGTTAGAAGCGGTCTACTCTTTTTTTTGTGGCTGGGCTGCTCAGGCCGTTTCTCGGCCGATGCGCGATGGGGGTTTAATCTCCAGAAGCGAGAACTTACGAGACTGACAATGCCATCCTTGCGGTGGCGACGCGCATACTCGGTTGCATGGTAGTAATTTCCCGCCTTGCTGACGCCGTACTTGTACGCGTAGAAGATCTCCTTGTGGTAGTCTAGATTGTCCACGTCCATGCCACCCGCACAAGGCAGAAGGTGTTCGGCGGCCGATGACGATACCCAGAGAACGCGCACGCTACCCTCCGGCGATACCTTGGCCGTCTCGATCAGCGTTGGAGTGAGGAGCTGGGTGAACAGGAACGGCCCCAGGTTATTCGTTCCGAGCTGCAGCTCGTAGCCCTGGGCGGATTTGCTCCCCTCCGGCGGTTTCATAACGCCTGCATTGTTGAACAGGACGTGCAGCTGCTTTTCCTCGGCCAGGAATTTCTCAGCCGCCGTCTTTACCTTGGTCAGGTCGCTCAGGTCCAGGTAAAGATAAATCAGCTTCCCGGTCGACGACGGAAATGCTTCCTGGATGGATTGAATGGCGCTGCGGCCTTTTTCCTCGCTCCGCGACGTCACCCAGACGGTCGCGTTCTTGGAGTAGAGGATCTGAGCGACTTCCTTGCCGACGCCCGTGTTCGCGCCGGTGACCATGTAGACCTTGCCGGACAGGTCCGGGATGTCTTTCTCGGTGAAGGCAGCCTTGCCGGGAATGATCTGGCGAACGGCCTCGATGTATACAGACATGGTTGATGCTTGATGCTTAATGCTTAATGCAGAAGTTGGATATCTCAGATTGTGCTACCAGTGTGAGATATGATAGATATCGCGCTGGTGCTACCGGATACGCCCGGAACTGAAATGCATCACTTGCTCCCGAGTCAAATAGTCAAGTGCTCCGGAGGCCATGGAACTACATTACGTCATTGCATTGCATCGCGCCGAATCGCGCACGAAGAGATTGTCACCAAGTGTCCACAGCCGTAATTTCTAGTCCAGTGTTTCGTCTCAAAGCAGATAGGCGAAGTGGATGCGAGGAGATGTAAAGAGCTTGGCCTCGGATTCTAAAGCCTCATACGTGCGAGATGCGCTCTAGCGCACGGACCATGTACGAGCTGTTGCTATCGTGAGACTCCCTCTCCCTTAAAACTGATGCCTCTGCCTCTACCTTCTGTTACTTTACGTGGGTTTTATCTGGACAGTTCCTACTCACCCTCCCGAGTAGCAGTTGTCGTTTTTGACTCTTACGCCCACGGTATATGGTTCTTGGCGCATATGCGCTGCGTCACGTCGCTCTAGCATTAAGCGCACACCTGCCCATCTCGTCGGCCCCAGTATTGGCTACTACCGTGAACGTTAAGAGCATACCGATTCGGAACGTAGGTCATCGGAACCGAGTCTGAGTTGAATGACTTAGCCCGGCGGACTAGAATTGTCTGTATCGCAAAATTACGGCCCGTAACTTTAATTGCCAGGCTCCGACCGGTACCCCTCAATCGGCGTATCGGCAGCTCGTTCGAAGTTCGAACACAAGGAATTTCGCTATCTCTGATCGTATCGATTGGGGGCTATGTCTTAAGACAAGTTCGTGCGAATTTTGCTAAGCGACGAAAGCCGGCTATATTTCATGTTAGTTAAATTGAAAATGTCAATAGCTCAGAAGTTTTTTTTTCCTTTTTATCAATGAAATAGTTCTGCCTATTCACAAGATGAAATGGAATCGGGATATTATCCCCATCACCAAGTTTTTGAACTTCCAACGAGATAGCTTTTACTCTGGTCTGTATCATATATTGCTGACTTAGCTATCGCCTCCCATTAACTCCGCAGCGCTGACAATCGAAGAATCTTGACCGCCCGAGTAATGCAGATGCTGACATATTTTGGGGTGTTCAGTCCGTCGTCCTACCCCAAAAGGGTCCGTCTGTGAGACAACGCCAACCGGAAGCTGACTTAAGAACACATAGCCTTACCAACATGCATCAATGTGGCATTCCAGCGCCATAATAGCGGTATAGCCTTAGTCAAGGGGGTATGTAAATCGACCAATACCAAGAAGCAAATATTTCGTAAGTTCCTGAGGCTGAATCCCTTACCCCTGATTTGTAACCGCAGGTGGGGAACTCCGGCGCGGACTGCGCTACGGCACGGTTTTCCATATCAGATCGAAGGATTGCTCTCGAACCTTTGCTTCGTCTTAGGTAGACCTCCTATGCTTCGGACATGTCGGGGTTCCGTATGTGAACCCGGACTGAAGGGATGCTGCGCATATATAGATGTCAATACCGTTAGGATGAAAGCATCGTATTCCCTATAGTCAGATTAAAAATCCCATAACCACCAAAGATGGCTAACGGAAACATTAGCTTCGAGGGTATGACTTATAGAGTTCTCAAATAATACGCTTGAGTGTATACGAAACTAACAGATGAGCAGACTTCCTCGGCCTCCAGGCCTGCATCGTCGAGTGGGCGGACAGCTACGACAGCAAGGACTGGGACAGACTGCGGAAGTGCATCGCGCCTACCCTGAGAGTGCGTCTCATCTCATCTCACCTCATCTTATCTCAAAGACCGGAAACGGGGCCTGGGCTAATCATCAGTATATAGATTGACTACCGCTCCTTCATCGACAAGCTGTGGGAGGCGATGCCGGCGGAGGAGTTCGTGGCGATGATCTCGTCGCCGACGATGCTGGGGGACCCGCTGCTCAAGACGCAGCACTTCATCGGGGGCACCAAGTGGGAGAAGATCTCGGACACGGAGGTGCTGGGCACGCACCAGCTGCGCGTGCCGCACCAGCGCTACACCGACGCGACCCGCACCCAGGTCGCCGTCAAGGGCCACGCCCACTCTACGAATTACCACTGGTACCGCAAGGTCGACGGCGTCTGGAAGTTCGCCGGCCTCAACCCCGATATCCGCTGGCACGAGTACGACTTCGACAAGGTCTTCGTCGATGGCAAGGACGAGTTCGGCGAGGGCATGGCTGCCCAGGCCGAGGGTATCCCCGTCAAGGCGTAAGGTCTTTGAGGCTCTAGGGCGGCGTTTGGTTATGTTTTGGCGTCTTGAGAACATGTGATGAGACGATAGGTACCGGCGCTCTGCATGTATGTAGGAACTGGCTACTTGGAAAAACTTGGACATCAATTCGCATCTGTAAGAAAGCAAATATAGTCTATCACTACTATTTGAACTTTCAGTCCGCTCGACTTCTTCATGGCCAATCCTGTCTTCGCTCCGCTATTATTATCGATGTCTCTTTTCTACCTACGCTCTACAGCAACCGACCATTTTTGCTTCATTTTTACCGGCGCTATCATCTGATGGCCAACCCGTCCTCACCTATAGGGCCGCCATAAGCGTAGTATAAGGTGATACATTTGATGTTAAAAAAACACCGAAAAATCGACCGAATTCTAGATCTGATGGCTTCGGCTAGCCCACATATCCAATGATTCATGTGACCTGGCGTTTTTCACGCGCTTCGCGATATTAATTCGCATGTAACACATGAAGAATTTTACCCCGCTGAGACGTCGTACATCTAGTAGTCTTGTCCAGATGCGAGATATAGGAGCAGTACGCACGAATATCATGGTGGTGGGTTGTCTAGAGTTATTCAGATGCTAGCGTTTAATTTCGTAAAACCGTCTGGAATTTAAAGATATGAAGAATAATAACTGTACCTGATAGATCCATCTATAATACGGCTTCTAGACTTGAACTACTTCCCTCGTACGTACACCTCTAATCTAGTGTTATTTTTAGCCGCGTAGTCCATGGGGATGTTATAGTGCAGATGCTAACGAATATGCAAACCTGTTCGCAGAGCCGAAGCTAGCAATTAGGGACTGGATACTGCCCCTCCTTTAAGGGATACCGTTGTGGAACTTCGTGAAGTTCTTAATAAGGGCCACACGTGGGACTAACTGGTGGCTGTGGAACAAAATCTGCACAACTCTTTAGGCTGAGCTAAGCTGCCATTTGGGCTCGAAGAGTATATCATTGAAGGAAAGAGAATGCTATACTCTTGGGAGACTCTCTATAACGGATAAGCGCGTAATAGCGACACGACGGACGAATCAAGTCATGATAGAACAGATAGTGGAGTTCTGCAGTCATCCTAAGTAATGCGCTCAACGCTCAACGAAGTAGTCCATGAGAATGAGTAAGGGAACTGGGGAAACGACCAAGTTCGACGAGATGCATGTGCGTACGCCCAATATGCACAGCGAACCAGCCAACCAGCCAGTAACAGGGACCAACATGTGGCTTGCATCGGTCCCCTGAGTACCGCTGACGGACGTCTAAATAGCCTCGTGACCCCAACAGCTACTACGCTGCGCGTCTCAGAGCCACAGAAGCAAAATTGGACAGTCCAGATTGGCGCAGTGGGACCTGGGTAGCCTCGAAAAAGCCCCCACGTGCGCCGGTGAGACAACCGCGGACCCCGGCAGCTCCGGGGAACACGACGGGAAAGCGGTGAAAGCAGAAGACGAATTCGGCCATGGAACATTCTTTATATAGAAAACCCGACTCATGTGTTGGTTGTATCGAGGTATGTACTCCAGATTTTCTATCGCTTGTTAGAAATGATGCAGAACTCGGCATCTCTTGTCCAAAGCTTGCACAAAGCTTGCACTCTGGACAAAACCGGGCGATGCGGACAAATTTTGTTTGCCAATATCGTCAACCTTGACGCCCAGAACGCCGAGTATGCTGGCGGCTTGGAAACGTGTGATACGAACGGGCGTAGGCATAGAAGCGAAGAGGGCAACGACGTCATGTGATGGGGACGATTGGGATTTCGCGAGAGCCGCCAAGGGCCTAACTGTCACGTTGGACATGGCCGTGACTGTGCCACGACTTTTGTTATTCTTTTTCTAACTTCGCCATTGGTACGAGTCAGTGAAGATATATCTCTGGATCATGATTGAATAGATTAAAAGATTGGTCTCGAAATCAGAAATCAGATCTCGGATGTGGTACACGTTTTTGTAAGAGTGGTAGCGATGAAAGCGTCTATGGATTCGAAGAGCTGAAGAAACGATTTGAGACAATGAGGACTCGAGCGTCGGGCCTCGGATTCTTCAGGTGGTTGAAACATGACAGAAGTACCTTTCAAGTACCTGAGCGGAAGTGGGCTGTCCGACTTAAGCCTAGCGTCCTGCTGCTTTAACATTTTCCCACACGGGTCACCTTCGATTACCTTGACTAGACCTTCACTTGAAGCAACATAATTTGATATATCGTACGTTTCAAATGCAAGATTTTAATATAGCAGGTGTCATACTTTGGAGGATAGAGGTTAAACATAGGTTGGAAACTGTGCCGTTTTGTTTGTTTTCTATCGTATGGCCACGCTGTTATCTCGAGACGCACCTCGAATTTTACACGGCATCGTTTTAATTTCTGACCGTGAAGTTTTCAGATGCTTTTCGGAAAAGACGGCACTTGGACTTAAATAAGAAGGCCGCTATAAATACTGCGCCTACCTATGAGGAGCCACCTAACGTATCCAGCAGGTCGTTTCACAGATGTTGGCTATGGAATGAGAATTAGTTCCACAACGTCGGAGACAACAGCCGTCATCGACCGCATTCCGGTTCATTTCGAAGATTGCCGGAGCCCGCCAGCCCGTACGTAGCACGCATATTGGGGATGCATGTGCTTTATAACCGCATGCAAACAAATGGTGAGCAATAAGCGAGCTTCTTCATAGTACGTCTCTAATCCCCCCCGCGATCTTTATGAGAGACTCCGCATATTCTGTCTACCTAGGTAGGATGTCAGGATATGTATCTCCCCGCTTCTAGACGATCCTTTGTTCTTGAGCCTCAATTGTATGAATTCATTGGTTGATTTCCCCTCTGCGCGCCAGCCTTTTTTGTTGAAAAGCCGGTATCTTTACGTCCTCCCGCGCCGAGGGTGTTCTGGGTGTGTATGCTAAGGCGACAAAAAGCAGCAAGGAGATGGCTGATCCGCAGTACCTGCAAGATACGAAACGTCTTTAGGCCTATCAGGTTGTCGTAACGCCCCCGGCCGGCATACATGGGGGGCCGCTGCACCACTGCATGCCCTCGCCCAAGCCCCCCACTACGGTAGCGCTAGCACACTAGGGCTGCTGGGCAAAAGCTAAGAGCCTGAGAGCTACCTTGTACCTCAGGGATCATTGAATTAGGCCCCATCAAAAAATTTCCCCAAATCTCATCATCATCGCTGCATTGGAGATTGAACTTTTTTTTTTTCTAATGAAGTACAAAAACTTTGGTGTTGCCGATTCCTCCTGACTCTTGTATCATTCCTTCTTTGTACCAAGACTTATACCCCCCAGTTTTCACCTGATCTTAATTTTCTCTTCTCCTCTTCCATCTCCTCATTGTTCATTAGCTGGGCATCAATAGCAAAGCAGGTCGCCTCGCTCTTCGATTCGCTACCGAAGAGCGTCACTGCTTATGCCGCCGGCGCAACCCGCTACTGGCGACCCCCGTTCCCCCATCCCATCCCCCTCATCGTTCATGATCGCCAACCACACGTAAAACCAATGTACTAAAAAAGGAGATCTTCTGTATCTCGCATCTAGCGGCTATCTCGGTTTTTGTTTCTATCGCATTAGTCCATTGTATAGCTAGTTTGCCAGCTACTTGGCATGCCATCATCCTTCTGAATGCATCTAGATCAGAGCTTCCCCAGGACCGTATCCATAAGTTGGGGAGTATCTAAACCTGTCTCGCCGCTCAGTCACTTGTCGTTGTCTGTAGGGGAGCCATCGTTTGCACCTTCATCCGACCAGCGTCCTCCGTAAACCAAGACCCCCAGGTTCCCGCCTGACGGCTTCGACTTTCTCCTCGCGATCCCCCCTCCCGGACCGAGTCCACGAGACTCACCGAATAGACAATGGCGTGGGATCACCTTTCCATTACGAAGCCCCACTTGGTGTACATCATCTTGGGGGGCTTCACCTCGCTTTTTATGCTCTGTTCCTCTGTCATCAAGGAGCGCATGTATATCGGTGAAGCGACTATTGCCACGTTGTGCGGCGTCATATTCGGGCCCCATGCCGCAAATCTTATCGACCCTACTACGTGGGGAAACGTCGACGAGATCACGCTCGAGTTTTCCCGAATCGTTCTGGTCGTCCAATGTTTCGCCGTCGGAGTCGAATTGCCCAAATACTATATGGAAAGGCATTGGAAATCTGTCGTGTTCTTGCTACTTCCCGTCATGACGTTTGGGTGGCTAATAACGAGTCTGTTTGTTTGGTGGATGTTCCCGTCCTTGTCTTGGCTGGAGAGCTTGGTGGTTGCCGCTTGTGTCACAGCTACGGATCCCGTTCTGGCATCTTCGGTCGTCGGTAAGGGAAAATTTGCGAAGCGAGTACCGAAGCATTTGCGAGATCTGCTCTCTGCCGAGTCCGGTTGCAACGATGGCATGGCCTTCCCCTTTATCTACCTTTCTCTCTACCTCATTCAGGAACATCTCGACGCTAGAGAGACGACATACCATTTCCTGGTTTATACCGTCCTTTATGAGTGCATTTTCGGCGCCATATACGGATTCCTAATCGGATATATTGCTCGACACGGTATCAAGTTTGCTGAGAAGCGCGACCTAATCGATCGCGAGAGTTTTCTCGTCTTCTACTTCACGTTAGCGCTCTTCTGTGCGGGCTCTGGTAGTATTTTGGGTGTCGACGACTTGCTTGTCGGGTTTGCTGCTGGTGTCGGTTTTTCGAACGACGGTTGGTTTAGCGAGAAGACAGAAGAATCCCACGTGTCCAACGTTATCGACTTGCTGATCAACTTGGCCTATTTTGTCTATCTCGGCACTATTATTCCCTGGGATCAGTTCAACAATGTGGAGCTTGGTCTCTCCGCCTGGAGGCTTGTCGTCATGGCTATTTTTGTCATCTTGTTCCGCCGAATTCCAATTATGATGGCACTTAAGCCACTCATTCCTGACGTCAAAACCTGGCGAGAAGCCCTGTTTGCTGGACATTTCGGTCCGATCGGTGTAGGCGCAATTTTTGTCGCTTTGCTTGCTCGAGGCGAGCTAGAACACGAGACGAGCATCCCAGAAGCGGAAATCCCAGCGCCCGGGACAAATGAGTATCGTAATCTCATCATCCTTGTTTGGCCTATTGTCACTTTCATGGTGATTGCCTCGATTCTCGTCCACGGTTCTTCGGTGGCTGTATTCACTCTGGGAAAACGTATCAACACCTTGTCGCTCACGATGTCATTTACTACTGCTCCAGAAGATGGTCCCGCATGGATGAGCCGCCTACCGCGAATCTCGTCGCAATCACGATCGCAAGCCCGAACAATGTCAGATACCGATTTCGAAGAGCTCAAGCTACCAGAATTCCCACCAGGAACCTTACCTCCCACTGGAGCGCCCGGACAGTTCTTGCGTCGCCAGCGTGAGGAAGAAAACCCAAGCAGGGCAGGTAGCCGTGCTTCTTCCGCGAATGGTCGACGTCGTAGTAGGAAGAAGTGGGACGATGGCATCGGACCTGGTGGACCTGTAAGCCAGTCCGCTATATTCCCCCAACGGAGAAGTACGAGCGAACCTATGTCACCATCTGATTCTATGCCACCAATGTCTCCTCGGCAAGAAAGCTCTGGTTCTCCATCCGAAGAGCTACGTGAGAAGGAAAGCGAAAAGGATATCGAGAATGCTATAGACATAGCAAAGGAACGTGAACGAGAGCAGCAAGCGGGTGAAAGTCCGCCAGCTTCGGGCGAGCGGCACGATGAACTCGAAGTATACGACGAGGGCAACCACATTATCGTTGAAGATCAGGACGACCGAGTGCTTGCAACAATGGAGAAAACTGAGCACCACCAACCGCATGACGTGCACAAGGTGAAAGAGAAGGCTAAAGCTGAGATCCAGAAACCTGGGTGGACGTACGACTCGCTCAAGAAAACCATCGGAAAGTGGCGTGACGAGGAGGTCCAAAAGCGCAAAGATAAGTCGAAGCCTACGCGTAAGCATGAACCGGCTAGAGCGTATCAGTTCGGCAACACGGTAAGCACTGTTTCTCCTGTGGTTGAAGCCGGGGGCGTATTACTGACTTTATCGTGTAGATTATTGTCGAAGACGAAGATGGAGAAGTTGTTCGGAAGTACGACTTACCTGCGGGCGATGGCAGGGATTATGTTGCCACCAGCTTGAAGTACATGGGAATGGGTGGACTAGTTAAGCCAGGCGAGAAAGCCGCTCCTCAACCTGGCGAGTCATCTGAACAAGAGATCACCCAGCCTAGTAGCAGCAAGCCCGCACCTCCAGCTAGAACGAGAACTGGTGGATGGCCAGGCTTTAATCGCGGTGGTCCTGCAGATCAAAGGAGGAAGGAAGCCACCGAAACCACCGAAAAGACTGCACAGGATGATCGTGGAATTCGATTTACAATCGGTGGTGTTGGACGACGCATGACGAAGGAGGACTTCCTCAAAGAAGTGCAGAAACTGGATGTTCGTACTCGTCGCGAGGTTGTGGATCAATCCTCTGCTACGCCGGCTGTCAAGTCTATTGCGAAAGAACAGCCGGCAGCGACCGAATCCCCTGCAGAAGCTCCAGCTCCAACTCGCCCGCATATCAGTGTGACTCAGGCCAGCGACAGCACCCGCGACGCAAGCATGTCTCCTACCCGAGCAGAGCCACCACGCGGGCGCAGTCCTACAGCCAGCTCGGACCAGGCCCCAACTTCGAATACGCCCGAAACAGCAGCGGAGAGACGACGAAGATTAGCGGCTTTTGCTAGTGTTCGCGAAGACAACGACGCGGGAGAGACACCGGCAGAGCGCAGGAGAAGAGAAGCCGCATTAGGCGTGGACAGCGGTGAAGCCGACGACAGCGACAGCGATGACGATGATACCCCTAGAGTACCGCCTGCGAGACGGGGAATCAGATTTGCGGATTCACCTCGAAACAAGGGGTAAAACAGCATAAACCCTAGGTGCCCAGATAATGTTTTTTTTTTCTTGCTGATTTTGATTGCGCACGATATACTTGGTTCAGCGGGAAAGGGAGCAAGTGTGCAGCGCTTATATGCAACGGTGCAATGGGATAGAGTAAATAGTCTTTTTAGTTTAGAGCGGGAACGACCTTCATGGTGTGTTGTACATGACGTACGAGGACGCCCCTATTGGTAGGGGGCATCACGATGGCATATACGATGGATCGTTAATGAAGCTGTTGATAATGAAAATGTGACTGCTGTTATGGTGGTCTCAGACATTTAGACTTTTCTCTCTAGTACTTGGTGGATGTGCAGATTTATATGTGAGATACCTGGATACTTGACACCGTTATTTAATCTACCGAGCCAAGATATTAGGAGAGACTTGTCTCGTTCTTTAAGCAAAATAAGAAACATGACTATGATTCTAAGACATCGTCAAAATAGACTTATGCGTGCGTGCTTATGAAAGGACAAAGCTGTCGTAAGACTTTTAGTATCTAGACAACATGACCCTCGTGATCAATTAAGTATTTAATTTTATTAACATTAGCATGGCATTGGGTTAGGTAGTCATTTCGTGGCACCTGGGAATCTCAAATACACGATACCTCTGAAAATAGTAGGTAGGTGGTTGTGGTTAGTGACGGGGTTATGTAATCCTGATTGTTGTATCGATGCATGTTTTTTTAATGACAAAGGAAGTCGCGGGGCTAGTTAGTGGTTTAATAGAGAGGGAAGGCACCTGGAGAGTACCTGGAGAGACGACATGCGGGGCACATATGCCGAACTGACGTGTCGCCTCCCCACACCAAGTTTGCCGTGCGTTTCTCAAACGAACCATCGGCCGACCGTCAGAATAACGCCGAGATTCCACACGTCGGCGACCAACCAATCATTTCTTAGCTTGAAGTACCCCTGCTGCCCTAACGATGGAGCGTCGAGCAGAATTTGAATCTGAAGAACTTCCTCCCGGCCCGCCCAACTCTCCAGTACGCACAACCCGCCACGACACTCTGTACTTCAACTTCACCGTCCACCTTCACGCAACCGAACGCCGCAACAACTTTAGAGTAGAGCATTCCAAGATGGTTCAGCTTACCGAGGTTGTCGACGAGCACTTCCAGGAGGGACAGGCCGGTCCCGAGGAGGATGAGGATTTTACTGACACCGGTACGTCACACGAGCTTCAAGTCGCCTTACCTAGTCCACCGCACACCTCTCTCCTTTGCTTTCGCTAACTATTGATCCCTCTAGACTCCGAAATCTCGACCGAGTCCGACTACGACCCGACCAACGAGACCCTTGGTGAGCGACTGTACGCCCTGCGTGACATCATTCCTCCCACCACGCGCAACTCGATCGCCAGCAAATTCAATGCTACGACTGGCGCAGTGAAGAGCGTTCTCTCCTTCGGCGGCAAGACCCTCTGGGTACTCGGCACCACGGCACTGATTATTGGTGTTCCCTGGACCCTTGCCTGGGCTGAGGAGCAGCAAGTCATCGAGATGGAGAAGGAAATGAAGATGCGTGAGATGGGCGGAGATGTAAGTTGTCACGTTATAGCATCATGACAACCTCGCAACAAGATAAGATGGCTAACGATCATTTCAGCTTCTAACTGGCGGTTCTGTCATCGGAGGAGGCGCGGCTCAGGAAAACGAGGCTAAGCCAGCTCTATAGAGCAACCTCACCCCGCGATAAGGACTCGTCATTCTACTACCTTAGATGGTACACGGCAGCATCCCGGTGGTTGTTTATATGCGACGACGAACCGTTCCTTGTACATTACACCTCTAATACCCAAACCTCGAGGACCCGCATCGCCTCTCCCTCTACCGGAGACAATGAGATGCGCAGAGTTCCCTGCTGGGTCCTAATACCCTTTGCAGCCATGTAATGAACGGGCAGGTTTCAGGATGGAGGAGAATGAATCTCCGCTCACGACACACGGTTGTTGTTTTTTTTCTCTCAGTGATTTGGGTTCTTTTTTTCCCTCGTTGATGACGACATCTTTCTTCGCAGGTTGTACAATAGTTTGGCATCGCGGGCGGTTGACGCATGGATGAGGTTCGGATGCATTGGACTGGCAAGTTCCTGGCTACATTAATGAACTCAATTGCTGAATACTGCTTCCTTCTCCCTCGGTCGGAAGATAGTAAAAAGGAAAAAAATAATAAAAAGGCTACACGGTAGATTGGGGTTTCATCAGCGCTAACTCAGCAGCACCATAGGATGGTAAACTTAGTTGAGGTAGCGGATACAAGAGCACTTTGCTTTCAAGCTTAACTGTCCCTCATTCAGCTTTCGTCATAACTCCTGGGGCGAATCTTGAAGGCCTTGAAGGTGTATCACTCTACTTGACCTCCAAGGGGCATGAGATATCCACATACTCGTCCGGTCCACGATAGCCATCATACCAATACTCATCGATGTGCCCGAGGTTTCCGACCAAACAGTTATCACCGCCATATATTCATGTTCCCCATCTCTATCATATGTATCCTTTATACATAATGTGTCCCAATGAAAATGAGTTAAAAGCAACATCACAGTGAATGATGGGCCCGTCTCTAGGTAAAAAGGACAACACAGCGACAACGCCTCCCCCGTACGAACCTTAACAAACAAGTGAAATTTAGCCTTCATATAGACAGCTCTCTATTTTTCGTCTGGAGATACATGCTAGTTATCTGATAATGACCCCTAGATAAGGGGTGAGTTAGCCTTATCTGCCCAGTGTCCTCCCACCTCACAAAAAACAGTATCAACGGACCCTCTATCACGACACCACAAACATAGAACCCCACCGACAAGGAAAAAGGAATGCGAATGGTCCCAGAGAGGGTCGAACTCTCGGCCTTCGCATTATTAGTACGACGCTCTAACCAACTGAGCTATGGGACCCTCATGAGTCGGGCGAGACTGTCAAGTCCCGTGGTGGTGAGAGCTTACGCCGTTAACGGTCTTCAAGTACCTACGTAGGTAAACTAGCCCCGGTGGATCGTGAGATGAAGAATTTTTTTCCTCCGTGAAGGGCAGTTGGACAACTGGGTCGCTTTCCGGTGCTACGGAATACCCACCTGATCTAGCTACGGATCACATTAGCCCTAGTTATGAGTACGTAATAGCTATACGCCATGGCTACATTGAACGGTGCTAATTGTTTTACAGTGAAGATATGGCCATTGTATAGGTATAAGTCATTATTCATTAAGCATCCAGTCTGTTGCTACCTATGAACCTCTAAGGGCCTCGGACGAGCTTGATGCCAACGTGATGACACTCTGTTCATGCCCGTCGATTCATATATAGTAGTCCCGGAATCAACCCGAGGTATCTCCCTAGCCCACGTCGCGCTCAGAGGCGACACTGGCATCTCACCAGGTACCCGGCTCTGCACATGGTCCGTCCATATCTGTCTGTCCGCCATTGCAAAGTCCGTAGCGTAAGCCTTGGCCAGTTGATCGTCCGCTTCCGGGTTATGACAAGAGGCTGATTCGTCGGGGTAAATAGGCGATACCTCGTCGTTTCTGTGTCTGTGTCTGTGTAAAGGCTTCGAGCCATCGTTGTTGCGTTTGGGAGAGACGTTGGTAGGTGGGTTGTCTGCGGAGAAAATAGTACTCTGGGGAGAATCTCGGCCCCCTATTCCGCCGCTTTCCAACTTGGATTCTCCGACGTGTCCTTTCCGCCGGAATCGTATGCATAGGATACTGACCAGGGAACCGAATGCTATACCTGCTGCTGCAGCTCCTGCTCCGATGCCCACGTGCGTCCCCAACATATCGCGGACCGAATAGCTGTTCATCTTAGCAGCCGAGTCTTCCGTTTCGCAATCCGCAGTCGTTAAACTGGTATTGGTTTGAGATTTTACTGATAGGTCATTATTGATAATCGCTTTCGCTCCTGGCCCGGCTTGGTTGGCAAGAATGGCCGTCTGATTTTTGTTAGAAACCCGTAAAAGGTTCACTGGGAATTTTGAACTAACCCGAACTCTTTCTTCCTCCACGTACGTAAAAGGCAGGCTCTTGATCTCTTTCGACTCGCTTTCTTCGCCGGATTTCAGTTCAAACCAGCATGGATCTCCACCATCTTTGAAGGTCAACTGTATAAGAGCAGAAGAACTGAAGCCGCCTACTTGCTTTCTGCTTTTCTCTATTGTCTATGTCAGCACTATGTGTCTGCTTGATGTGAAAAAAAGCTGTAGCAAACCCAATGGGTCATACTGCATTAACCCGTGGAGCCCAACCCACCTTGAGGGACGCCGTCCACTTCGCACCAGGTGTGTAGCCACGGACTGGAAAAATCTGATTCATAGGCGACTAGGACAGTGTCGAGGTAGTAGAATGTTTGCTGCTCTCGTGGGTATAGAATCTTTGCTGGCTTTGGGTCGGCCCTTGCGTTCGCTGGCGTCAGACTCAGCAGACAGAGAAAGAATGCGGTCAGATATTTGAAGCCAGCCAAGCCAAATGTTCTCGTAATTTTCATCATCCTTCACTGTGAAATTCGAGTGCCGAACCGTTCAAAAAGGAAATAAGAGAGAGAAACATTGGGAGAGTTGCAACGTTTTAGTTTTCAAATTGACTGTATAGGTAATATTAGCTCATGCTGCGGCACCTGTACACATACAATCACCAATGAAGAGAACCAATATCTGGGGAATTGACGCCATTTGAATGTGCATATCTGGACTTGAGACGCAGAAACCCCACGGGAAATCCTGGCACAGAGGAATCTGACCCTGGTACGAACAAATTTAAAAGATCCTATTTCGAATCCCGGTTCTGTTTACAGACATGGACACTTGACGGCTCAGCGGCTGTGCCAAGTGGCCCCCTGAGGCTGTTAGAAAAATGCCCAAAAGGGGTAAAGCTGGAGGAGCCCCGTCGACAGGTGCTGCGCCATCGTTGATCTGGAAAATCCTTCCATCATAAAAGCCGATCAGGGAGTCAGCTAACTACCGAAATACATGTGTGTGTAAGCACTTTACGCACGATTACCTTCTCTCGGATTATTTACGCTTATTGTAGTAAGGTGGGGACTTGCCAGCGGTTCCGACAATACCAAAAAGTCCCATCTCTAAGAGCACGCAGTGCATGATCTACCACTAGAGCGACCAGGACAGCGAGATTAGACAGTTCTCAGGTGGAGGTAGATCGAGCTATATTTAGCACCCTCGCTTTCACGCTTTCCTGCATGGGACTCGACATGGATGGTGATGCATGTGCAGTATCCTAGTTTGACGCCGCACGTACGGTAAGGGGGCACGCGGGCCAGAATATTGACATCACCCCGATCCACGATTTCCCCGATGCGTTGAAATTTCACGACGTTTATTGATCCTATATGCGCTTCCGGAGGAATTAGATGAAAGGGACATGCCTACTTCGTATACACGGCCAGTAAAAGTCTGCCCCGCGTCAAAATACTTCGGGTTATCTGAAAAGTACTTGCGGTTGAAACAACTTTACCATATACTCGGCATATCTGGAATATGATATATCAAGTCGAAGCTAGGGTTCAGATCCTGCGTGTCTTTAACAACAGCTTGCACCCACCTCCCTTGGGTGCTTGTACTTAAGAGGCAGGTAGCTCTCCAGCATGTCGAGGTTACAACCTTGAGGAGCTGGAATACAAGTGATAAACAATAACAAGATGTCCTGAACATTGAAGTTATATGATGCATCTACTATATCGTCACCAATGGTATCTACCTAGGTAGGTGCCTAAGAGATACCTAACGTGCCTTAAGGGTTAATAAGGAGTTATGAGCTAAGTTACTTGATTAAGACGCAACCTCAAAGTCTACTCTACGTATTATCTCTTAGAATTACAGATTTAGCATCAGCTGCTAACTAATATGTTGTCTAATTAAAATCAGCCCGTCCGCTGTTACATGGGAACTTCACGTCATAAGACAACATGCTTAAACTACACAGCAATGATGTTATTGAGAGGTGTTGGTTACGAATTATCAATTACGGTGTCGTGCTATGATATTACGAAATAAATACACATATCAACCCCCACCGTACAAGAGCCCCTCCTAGGAGGCATTCCGATCACGGCCTAAACGCTAGTGAGAAGGGCGCGCCAAGCCGCTTTAGATCATGAATATATGAAAGCTCTCAGTTCATTGTGTATCGAAGAATAAACTGGACAGCATGGTAAGTCGTATTTACCAGTAATAATTCTGGGGTACTCGAATTTCATACCTGAAGCTACATACTATTAGACCTCGAAGCATCACCTGCCGGAACAAACCGAAAGTAGCCGAACAATGGACTTGAATAGAAGCGCGCTGGTCGTCGAAGAGCTAGACCCCGAATCGATTGAACTTGGAAACTTTGGCGAAGATCCCCTGAGAACGCCTGCTCATGCGTACCCCGAGCCAGATCGCGGCAAACATGCGTGGCTGTTCCTCTGGGTTGGCTGCTTCTTGATGATTGCGTTGACATGGGTAAGCAAGGAGAAGAATAGACCCCATACATTACATCCAGATATCTAATGGGGCTTACAGGGGTTTCCATTTTCGTACGGTGTTTTCCAGAGCTACTACTCGTCCCACCCCCCCTTTTCCGAGCACCCCGAGGGGTTGCCGGCGGTAGGGACGACGGCATTGGTATATCAACCACAGTCTCGCGCTGAAATCGGTAACCGCTAACAGTCTTAGGGAGTCTTGTACTTGTCATCGCCTGCTTCCTTTATCATTCTGCAGCGGTACCAGATGTATAGGCGACCAGCCCTCATCATCGGGTCAGTCGTTACATGCTTGGCTGTGCTCGCATCCGCGTTCGCTTCCAAGGTTTGGCATCTGGTTCTGACGCAGGGCATTCTATACGGACTCGGCACGAGTGTAGTCAACACGGTAACCATACAGTTCCTAAATGAGTGGTTTATCGAACGCAAAGGCCTCGCTTTTGGGATCCAGGAGAGTGGTGCGGGTATGGGCGGGATCATTATCCCGTACGTGACCACGAAGCTTGATACCAGTATTAGAAGACTCTGTTAACAGTAAGAGCAGCGTTCTAATGACATGGGGTCTTGAAAAATACGGACACCGTACCATGCTAATCGCTTGGTTCGTCGCCATCACGACCCTGTCTATCCCGTCAATATACTTCCTTCGAGAACGCGTCAAGCCGCGCGCCAGTACCGCTTCCGAACTTGGTACCTTGAGTTTCGTCATAACACCCATCTTCGTGATTCTCCAAGCCGGAAACATTTTTCAGGCCCTTGGAAACTTTCTGCCGGGTATCCATCTTCCAAGTTCGTACCCTCTTTTCGTGCTTTAATTATACTCAGCTAATCTCGCGGTCTAGCATTCGCTCAAAAATTCGGTGCCTCGTCGCTGGATGCGGCAGGCATGCTTTCGCTATACAACGCGGCAACCGTGATTGGCGCGATCTGCACCGGATACCTGGTTGATCGCTATCATGTTTCAGTTACTCTTCTCATTCTCTCCCTAGGTGCCGCCGCTGCGGTATTCTTCGCCTGGGGGTTCGCCGCGAACTTCGGAGCCCTGTGCGCCTTTGCCTTTCTATACGGCATCTTTGCGGGCGGTTGGAGCTCTACGTGGGTTGGCGTAAGTCTCGAGATACAGAAGCGGAGCCCGCACGCCGATTTGGGCGTGCTGTGGGGATTCGCGGCCGCCGCAAGAGGCATTGGAAGCATCGCCAGCGGGCCTATAAGCGAGAGGCTGATAGCCGATGGGACCGACAAGACGCTTTGGTGGCCAAATAGCTACGGGTCGAATTACGGCATTTTGATTCTGTTTAATGGTATCATGCTGACCTTGGGTGGCGTTGGTTGTGCTACCCGAGCGTACGAGGTCTTTAAGAGGATTAGTCATCGGCATAGCGAATAGGGGTATCTGAAGAGCTGTCTATAGAGTGTTCATAGGAAATCATTTCAGACTTTCTGATGACCACCACGGCCTTCAACGAGAACATGAGGTGCTGTTACTAAATTCTAGAAATGATCATATTCGAACACCGCCTTGAACTAGAGGTTCCCTGGCCTATAGCAAGATTAGTTCACAAACTTCATCTTCTCATGAACGCAAGGGTCATTTTAACATGAGTCTATTTGTGTATATCTTAAACTTTTGAGTATTGATCTCATCGAAGCAATCCAAGTGGTGTATTTGCGCATTGAATCATGAAGAATTTGACGGTGCCAAGCTTGAGTCAAAAGTAGCCGCCTGCTAGTCGAGTCATTCGGTTGTGCTGGATAGCGTCCCTCAAAGGCAGACAAATATCAGATCCTTTTCCTGGCTTTCGAACCCATTCACGGTAATGGTGGTATCTACCGAGAAAGAGGGTGTAGGGGATGTAGTTGGGGTTTCTATTAATACGGTCGAATAGAGAGACGTGACTATCAGCCACATCGCGGTTAAATGGAATGCAAGCATGTGGTTTCTTTGCCGATTCTTAGTGGTTGAACACGCTAAAGGGTTGAGGCTTGATGGGTGTGAGGTGTGGCTTAAGCGGATTTATCGGCGAATCAATACCCGAAAGTTTCCTTTTCGTAGGGGTTATCCGGCTGGATAGTTTTTTTTTCTCTTGGGGGTCCACTTTTTCCCGATTGAATTGTCAATCTTTTTAGTTGGCGCCGAAACACGACGAGCTTCTTTCTGTTCCTTCACAAATTCTAAAAAGCCTCAAAGCTACAATAATTCCCGACCTAGGCATCATTCATTGAGCCTTTGCGTGAACGACTTAATATTTTCGTTGTCACCTTCGTCGTCTCTCCACTCAATTCTATTTCTATTTCTCCTCTACCCTAATCCCTCACATCAGTCGCCATGTCTTCGTCACCTGTAGAAAAGGTCGATGCCCTTGCCCGCCAGGCCGCCGCTGCTGCTCCTGGCCAGCTCAGTGGGTTCGCTCTCTACTCCAGATTCGCCCTTGCCGGTGCCATCTGCTGTTCAGTCACCCACGGTGGCCTTACTCCCGTCGATGTGTAGGTGCTCAAGTCCCTTACCGCTTATTTTGCGCACCAATCGCTTGGCCCTTGACCGGCAATCCGTGCGGGTTATATTCGGCTTCTTGAAAATATGCGCCGGCATCTTCATGGGCTCTTCACTAATATCAACTACCTATAGCGTCAAGACCCGAATCCAACTTGACCCCGTTACCTACAACAAGGGTCTGATCGGCGGCTTTCGTCAGGTCATTGCCAAAGAAGGTGCTGGCGCCCTTCTAACCGGTGCTGGCCCTACCTTCGCCGGGTACTTCCTCCAGGGTGCTTTCAAGTTTGGTGGATACGAGTTCTTCAAGCAGCAGGCCATCAACCTTGTCGGTATTGAGAATGCCTCCAACTACCGAACTGGCGTATACCTCGTCTCGTCTGCCTTCGCCGAGTTCTTCGCCGACATCGCCCTCTGCCCTCTCGAGGCTACCCGTATTCGTCTCGTGTCCGAGCCCACCTATGCCAGCGGTCTGGTGAGCGGTATGAGCAAGATGTTCTCCCAGGAGGGTCTTGGTGCTTTCTACGCCGGCTTCGGCCCCATCCTATTCAAGCAGTATGTAACACTCGCCCATGCCGTAGTTGCGTTGAACAAGCCATGCTGACTTTGTACAGGGTCCCCTACACTATGGCCAAGTTTGTGGTCTACGAGAAGGTCGCCGAGGCCGTCTTCCGTCAGTACCCCAAGAAGGACATGTCTAACGGAATGCAAACCACTGTTAACTTGGGATCCGGTCTGATTGCCGGTTTCGCTGCCGCCCTCGTCTCGCAACCCGCCGACACCATGCTTTCCAAGATCAACAAGACAAAGGGTCTTCCTGGTGAGAGCACTACGAGCCGTCTCATTAAGATTGCCAAGGAGCTCGGCTTCCGTGGATCGTACACCGGTATCGGCGCCCGTCTTTTCATGGTTGGCACCCTGACCGCTGGCCAATTCGCCATCTATGGTGGTAAGTTCACATTAACTCGTTCAAACTATCAAATACTAATCGACGACAGACATAAAAAAATACCTGGGGGCAACCGGGGGGATAGAAATCTCGAAATAAACGGCTTTTGAGCTGTAATGGTCGAGGGCATAATGGCGAATAAACGGACGACACCACCGTGGGCTGGGTATGTACAACTTGGGTGGGAAAGTCGTTATAATACGTCTAGCAGCGTGACGTGGATTCCCCTATGAAAGCTGCTTTCCTTTATTCGCATTTAGACTAGGCGGTACCGGAACTGGATCTGCAGGCTTCTCAAGTGTCATTTTCCATGGTGTTTTGGAGGTTCCTTGATCTCCATGACCCGGTTTGCCGTAGATGCATAGAGCATAGATGAAAAGCATCTAGAAGCAGAAGGCGACACTTCCTGACGGAGGTTGTATAATAGACTGGTTTATATTCTCAAACATTGGACTCAATCGCAACTCTTGGCATAACTTGATGGCTTCAAGGCTGCTTTTATGTGGATATGTGGGGACTCGTTTTTAGAGATCGATTAAGCTGATGAGATAACAGGTACGAAAAAATGCATATATCCGTTAGCCATTGTCAGTTTTGGGGGTGGGATTCGAAATAGATTCCTGTACTCTGGTGAGTTCCATAAAGTCTAACAGCGGCTAGAACTAGTCTAACACGGAGTCGTGACAATGGCAAGAGAATATGTCGAGCTGGTGCGTCGACATCTGATCAACGAAGTCCCTGGATCCTTGAGATACTAGAAACAAGCGCCGCCCACTTAGCTAAGTAGTTTTGTCAGGCAATGAAAAAGATGAGGAAAAAGAAGAGGAGGAAGTGGAAGAAGATGAAGAAGAGGAAGAAGAGGAAGAGGAAGTCAGTGTATTCATTTACATTTTTTTTATTTTCTTAGGGACTATCACTACCTGGGTAGGTACACAGCAAGTTGCAATGAAATAGGTATCATAAACCGTCCCAGCGAAACCGACAAACAGACTCCCAAGCAATCTCCCGAAGCTCGCCAGCAAAGTATCATCATCATTCGTCAGTCATATCAGCCAAATCATAAAACAAATCCGTACACACTTGACCACGCCATTTACAGCAAAGCAAGCAATATCCACCCCTACGAGCCGGAATTAAGGGGATGGATAGGAGAAAAGAAAAACGGACGCGGAAAGGGGAAAATGGGATGTGGATTCGGCGAGCAGCCAATCTCATTTCACGCTCGCCGCACTGAGGGCTGCCGCCCCCAAAGCCATCTGTTGGTTTACCGTGGTGATCTCCAGCTCGGACAACACGCACTGCGCGGCGATGACCTTGAAGCTCTGGAAGTCGCTGTTGTTTCTGCCGAAATTGTTCGTCGACGTCAAGATGCCGACGTGGAGGCACGCGATGCTGAGCTCGAGCGCCGATAGGTCGTGGCGAAAGTCCTCGCTGGAAGAATCAGAACTCAGTGACTCCGCGTCGACGTGGTCGCCATCCTCGCTGTAGTCGTCGTCGACGCCGTCGTCTTCGCGCGACTCGATCCCCTTTTTGCGGATCAGGCTCTCGACCCACTTCGCGATGCGGTCGTACTCGTCCTTGAGGCGGACGGACTTGTCGCGCTGTCGTTTGGTCTGGACGCCGGCCTTGTTGAAGATGTATCCGGTGAACACCTCGAGTTCCGTGATGCCCTTGGTCGAATTGTCGGAGTAGTCCATGGTGGCGCTCCAAATTGCGTCATCGTATCTGTGGAAGCCGTTGTGCATTAGTAAGGGGAAGAAAATATGATGGTGGGGTTGTTAAAAAAAGGGGGAGGGGTAAACTTACGCCTGTCTGATGCGACGGGCGTCGTCCAAGGCCGACTGCCAGTTCACGTCTCCCAACTTTGCACTCTGGTTCCTGATGTAGTGAGATAGCTGATCCCATATAGAAGGTCCGTGCGGGATGTCTGGCCGGCGGATGTTCTCTTTCCAAATCTTCTTCTCGTCGATGGCCCGGTACAGCTTGCCGAGAATCTTGGTCGACTTGTAATACCTGTACTGTGGGCCACTCTCCTCGTCTTCGTCTTCAACCGTTGGTGCTCTTGGTGCCTCGAAGACGACCTCGGTTCGATCCACGATGTTAGCGGGAGGGGCCGGTGCCAAGCTGCAAGTCATGTCAGCAGAGGGTTTGAAATAGTCGTCAAGAGGCGTTAATTTACTCACAAATCTGGTCGGTATTTGGTCTTGGTCAAGCCCCGAAGCTTTTCTGTCTCTATGGGAATACCTGACTTGCTATAATCCACGCCTGTGGAATGCATCTCAGCCAGGAGCTTGCATTCTTCATCGACAGTACCAGAATCTTTCATATCAGCAAGGATCATGTGCTTGACGGCGATGACACCCAGTCTGTGATATGAATGTTAGTAGGCATCCAGATCCATATGGTAGGACAAGCAAAGATATCAGCATATCGGATGATAACGCCGTTCGACGTAACATATCAGACGAAGCAAGACTTACTGGTCGGTGGCCATAAATGTAACGAAGAATTCTGTCATATCTTCCATCAGTACCTCTCTTCCTATGTTTAAAGGAGGTTCCCGAGGGTAGTCAGCTGGCTCGAACTCGCGGCGCGATGATGAGACTGCGGCGTCATCCCAGATGATATTGTAGATATCACCGTCAAGATCACCTCCACTAAGTTGACTGGGAAGGTCCCTCTGACCTTTCTGGCTGAATACGACGCAATTCGAGAGCGAGCGAAGGGGATGATTGGGCGGAGGTATCACCGCTCTTCTTACTTGAATATCGCCGGGGTGGAGGGCCGGGCTTCTAGTTATCAGTACCAACTTGTTGCGTATGTCGAAATCGTGGGTCCGAACAAGCTTCTTCTTCTCGAATGTGACATAGACCTCGTCCTCTTCAAGATATCCGAACTCGTCCATGATTCCAAATAGCGTAACACCTTTATCTACCGGAATGCGGGCTTTGTGCTTGAGGAGCCGCACTTCCCTGAGGATGACGGTTTCCACGACGGAGCAGAGGAATGCATCCCTCTTGTAATCGATCCCCAGCTTATGGAGGCGCCGAATGAACTTGGAGAAGTTGATCTGCTCCGCAACTTTCTGTCTCTTGAGGAATTCCACGGTGTTGCGAACGTAGGATGCGATCATGCGCAGTCTCTTTAGTTCGCGGTTCTGAACTTCGAAGAACCAACTGTCCTTAACACCCATGTCTTCGAGGATTTTGATCATCTGTCGGTTGAGGACCAAAGGTATGGGCTTGTTGCCCATGTCGCAGATCTCTAGGTTTCGTAGATCTTCGCTCTCGAATTTCACCATGCTCTCCGGTCTGATGCGCATAACCATTCCCTCAAGAGTGTCGTCCAACGCAATCATTCCTTTTGCGCCGCCCCATCTAATCTGAAAGCATGTGGTGATGCCTCTGGTTTGCGGTAGAGCAGCTTGGATGGCCTCCATGAAAGGTCTGGATAGCGTCCCAACACCGTCGCTGAAGACTCGATTACCATCCTTAGATTTCACATCTTTGATGTACTCGACCCGGACTCCGAGCTCCTCGAGATCGACCGAGAATGGCGTTTCCGAAAATGCTTGGCCAATGCGGGCGGCGCATCTGGGCGGCGAAAAGATCTTGTTGAATTTCCCCAGGTCAGAGATTATAGAGAAATAGGTTTGCAACTTTGAGTTCTGGTCAAAGAATGGTGCCGACATCCAAACACTGTGGGCTCGAAGAGATGAGTGGGAAAACCCCAGGAACTTGTACGACCGGCCACCAATGTGGACTCCCTGCAGCAGAAAGGCCTTGAAGCGTTCCCAGATCCTGTCGAGTGATACCTTTGCGTTGAAGTACAGATCCTGGCCATCCTCTTCGCAGAACTGAACACGCACGAAGTAGTCGATATGGCGAGGGAATTTTCGTAGGATTCGATTCTTGGCTTCAGGTTCGGGTCCGAGAAGTCTGTAGCAAGTCGGCGTAACCTGCACTTTGTATACCATGATGAGATTTTGCCGCCCTCGTTCGGAAATTAGCTCTTTGGTCAGACCTTGCCGAATCTCCTTTTCGTTGGTCTCAAGGTACGACCAAATCTCGTCTAGACTAAACGTGACTGCCTCGACGTCAGGTCCTGGAAAGGGTATCTGAGAGAAAAGCTTCTTGACGGCAGCTGCAGAGAAAGGAGATGAGGATGTGCGTTTGACGCCATCATTGTGGTGGTTATTGCTAGCCAGGCCGTTAGTTTTCTTGTTAGTGGAGCTCGTCTTAATGGTCTTGGAAAGACGCTTGAGTAGCTCCTCGGCGATCTGAGGCAATAAAAAGCCGTTATGGACAAGGGCCTGGAACTCGAAGAGAACGTCGAAAGGGATAATAGAGGCCCTACTATACTCGTCAACTAGACGGCGGAACGTCCTCAAACCATCAGCCATAAATGTTCGACCATATTGGATATTGGGGAAGTCGTAGTACGAAATTTTAAGGCGTTCCTTTTCCTTCAGCCGCTCGAGTTTGGATTGGAACTCGTACGGCGATACCTGTATGCGATAGACGAGACTCTGTCCCAGGATTTCCGCATGGTTCGCAGAAGTGTGTGGGAGCTGCTTCATTCGTATTCTTGACACGTTTTTCATAGATTTGGAAATCCCCAATTGATTCATAAGCGCAGAAAGTTCCTCGCTAAAGATCTCGAAGAATCTTGGTGCTTCCCACAGCGTTAATGTGAGGGAAGTTGGTCGTCCGGCAACGATTATCTCCTCAATCGTACGATACGGAATCTCCACTCTGGCTGAAGTGTTATGGGACGTGTAGTTGATGATGAGCATGTCCCTTCCAAACTTAGCAGTGTTAACCATACCTTCCGGAGGCCATTCAATGTCCGTGGTATAGGTGAATTTGCCATTTGGATACTCGTAATGACCGCACGAGAGGCTGTCAAGCTTGAAGATGACGGTCTTGTCCTGAGCCGTGTCTAGTTCATATTCGATCTCTTGCTTCCGATCTTCGGCTTCTTTTACCAACGTCCCCAGCAGAAAGGGATCCAGCTGCTTATCACTTCGTCGGCAGTAGACCATAACACCGAGGAATGCCAACCGGGCTCGCTTTCGAGGCTGGCCTTTGCGATCCAAGCCAAACATCGGCTCCTCGCCGTGGACTTGCAGGAACCTTTCGCCGTGGGCGCGGTAGAGAAATGTTACGGAGCCAAACTTCTTCCCGCGAATCTTCTGGCATGCCCAATCCGTAATGCCCAGTTTCTCGACAATGAAAGGGCTCAGCTGCATTTTGAGGCCATACTCGGTGAGGTCTCCGGGGAGGTTGGCCATGAAGACCTCTAAGCCGTCTAGTTTCTTGAGGTCCGCCATGTTAGTTGATTGCTGTGGCGTCGGGTCGAATGCTCTCTAAAGGTGTCATCAAACTGGATTCTCATTACGAAGCCCGCAAAAGATACTAGGATAGCATGAATCAGCTAAGTAGAATGGTGAAGCGATTTAGGTAGACGATATGCGCGAGGAACAAAGAGTGAAGAGAGGATGCCAAGCCGATCCACAGATAACGGTTAGCTGCAGGTGCCTGGTTTCTGATATACCTGCACATGAAGCTGTCTCAAAAGATCGCAGGGTTCATCCTGACATCAGCTGAATGCGGGACAATTTGGCATTCAGATAAGACGCGTCGCAGCGAAATGTCGAAATTTGGAAGTGGGGGATTAGCTTGCTCAGCCGTAGCGCACACGCTAAACTTCATAAATTGCAATCGCTCGCAATGACGGTGGTGGGAGGAAGGAAAGTATTACCATAGAGACCTGAAGGCTTGACATGGCCAGCGCGGCCGGAGGTGGTGGTAGGTGGTACAAGTGCGGGCGCCTATGAAATTTAAACACAGCAAGGAAGCAAGATTGGAGGGGATTAGAGCAAGGCTGTGCACCTAACTTTATCGATCTAGGACTCATTTTAAGCGATCTATATATAATAGATCAAAACTTCCTATATTTCTTGCATTTCTTCTTAGAAGATGATGTTAAAGGTGAAACTACTTCTCAATGAAATGAGATGAGCTGCAGAACAGGTTGCAGTATCAATTTCTACTTGTCCCCCTCATCACCTACATGAAAGAGCCCAGGAGTATCTTTTCAGTAGATCTTTATCAATGGCAAACAGATATATAGACAAGGTAACTCTATAGCCATACCACGTCAAGTATCATTGATGTAGACACCTTTTTCTAGTTATATTTTCACTTTGGGTGTCGCCTCAAAGAGCACAGTGGTAGAAGAGCAAAACGAGACAGGAAGAAGCCCTAAATTCGCGAGTACATGCAAAATAATTAATCAAGATACGCGGAAGTCGATTAATATTGTGAGAATATGTAACGAGCCAAAATCTAAGTCTAGCGGACAAGTAAATGGCGAAAATTGTCTAAGCGGCATTGGAGGATTGTAGGATGAAGGCAGCTATCTGCTACTAGCATCTGATCATGTAGATCGGACATCGAAAGCCTGCATTACTCCCTCAATAGTGCTGAGCTCTATGCATCAGCCTTTGTCACAAGGATAGCCGCAAAAGCAACTTTGAACATCTCAACCGCAGCGATAAGACCCCTCTACCGTCGTCTGAAGCGACACCATTCGTAGTATGATCATGTCGCGGCAACCACAGCGACCACGGCAGCCGCCACCTGACTAAGGCAGCGTGCCCTGATTTTGCCATGGCTATTTAGCCCACTTGCTATTGGCTTCACAAATTAGCAACCTAAACATCTTTCATCCTGTTTTACCTACCACAGTTCATGCAAAGCATTCGAGTATCGTTGCCGCAATTCAAATTGGGGACCCGCAGGGCGTTTATCACGGCACTAACTCGAAGATTGAATACCACTGTCACTTGGAGCAGCTTTTGGCAGCATTACCTTAGGTACGCCCTCAGCGGATGCCCAGCTTGAAGTACTATCTTCACCATTGAAAATCAGCAACGTCAGCATTGCCCTTGCCACCTCTAAACATGCGCCGAGCATAGATTGATGGACGTGAGCAGAAAAGATATATCCCGCAAATGGAAGGAATACCTCTCATCTGAGATTGATACTTATGATCTATGGCAACAACAGTCCCGAAGTCGATCACGGGCTGAGTTTCGAAAGGACAACTATCCATCATGGTTAATCATTGAAAACATCCGCTGCACCGAACTTGGAAGTCTCCCTATGGAGGTGGGTGAACACATCTCTTATTCCTCTTCTTCATTTCCTCTCTCTTACCTACTTTTTCTTCATCTTCATATTCGTCTCCTTACTGGTTTGCTAACCACAGTTTTGCACCAAGAATCAAGTCAATGTATTAGATATGGTTGAGTTATTAAGCTCTACTCAACCATTGAAGTGTTACACATTGCTCATTGCTAAAAAGAAGACGACAGCGCTTAAGTATGAGCCGAAAAATCATGGACCGGACGTCATGCCGTGCCTGATACTTCCCACCAGAGAAAGGTTCTTTCCTGAACCGAACACCAAGTTCAACTTAGAAGTAGGGATCATCATTCGCAACAAACCCTTGAAGTATAAACCACAAGGTATTGCCCGGAACGAAGGGAGGAACGCGGCTCGGGCGAAACGAGGAATCCTGAATCGAGACGAAGGAGCTATAAGAGTCTTTATACCCATATCAGACTATATTTAACTAAGCTTTTCCCCAACTATCTACTAACACCCTCGAACAATCAGACCAGAGTCCCACTTGGTGCAGTGGTTAAGCACCTGGCTGGGTCCCTTGTATTATATGTACAAGGGACCAGTTGGTTCGAATCCAACGGTGGGTAACCTTAATAATGTTTTTTTTTACCTCTAATTATATTCATTTTAATCGAAAGTTTTCTTTACGTGCTCATATAAATTATTTTATTTAATATAAAGAATGTAAAATATGAGAATCTTAAGATAGATATACCAGGTAATCATATGAAACCCAATCAAATCGTGCGATAGCCAAAACGAGATTTTATTGGAGTTTATTATACTTACATAATTCAATAATAGAAAACACGCTCTGCGTCCATGTGTTGGACCCTTTTTTCTCCCAATTGAATTCGTAAGGTCTACTAGACATAAGTTCTAGGCTGCTGGGACTTAGGATCGTAGATAACCGCGTACCCCTCCGTCACTCGAATTCTATCTTCCTGCTCTTGCTGTCCAGAACCCCGGGTGGGGTTTGTCGAGACCGCCGTAATGGAGGAAGAATGGTAGCCCTTCGGATGACTGGGGAAGGCGCGCATATTTGCATTATTGAGTTCTACGTCCGAGCCCACGTAGTCCCGGTTGCTCCTGGACTTCGACATGCCACCGGGCCAGAGCTTGCTCATCATGGACGAGAAAGACGAGGATATGTTCTCGAACAGGCTGAGCTTCGTGATGACCCTTAGTTTAGGAAGACTGCCTAGGATGATGAGGAGTGACACCTCGATTGACGCGAGGAGACTTGTGACACCGAAGGTGACGAACACCTTGTCCGGATTTGTTCCGTCTTCGGTGACCTCCGTACTGCCGTTTAATGTGTCACTGGTTATAACAGCCCGACCGATGGCAGCGCCCATGGTGATGAAAGAGCCGGCCATGACTACCATGAGACCAATCTTCTTCTGAGTAGCCATGTTGAGCTTCCAGATGAAGAAAATGGGGAAGAATGCGTAGAGAAAATCTGATATGATGAAAACGACTAAACATCTAGTTAGCGCAAATTCATAGACTGCGATGAAACTTGAGGCTGACTTACGCAGCTGTGTGAAAATAAGGATCTCATGCGGGAGGTGAGGCAGTCGCCAGTCCGCGGGGAGGCGAAAGTCCCAACTGGCCGGAAAGGGGCTGGCCTGGAAAAAGACGAACAGAAAGTTGGCGAGGCCGAGGGTGATCATCATGCTGGTGTACGTGATGATAAGCCATTTAAACCACCTTCGCACGCTGAAGATCGTGACCAGCATGATGGCGATCGAGAGCCTCGCGGTCAGGTTCGCGAGGATGTTGGCCGGCACGGTGGCCCAGGCCCACTTGCTCATGTCGACGATTTGCTGGATCGTCATGGTCTCCATCGGATACCCGAAGCCGGTCACGGCTGTCAGGGTCAGGAACGTCTGGAAGAGAATGTGGACGCACAGGGCGAGAAGCATGATCCAGTCGTCGAGGGTGAACACCTGCGTAAACTTGCGCCTGAGGTAGAAGCGAAGCACGACGGCTTGGATGGCAAATGCAATGAAGAACCATGTTAACGCCAGTAAAATTTCGGCCTTCGAAGAGAGCCCACGATCTATCGGCTGTGTGGGAAACGCAAATGCAGCATCCATGATGTTAGACACCGGTGGACTGGCTTCTTAAAAGTTATGTTAGGTAAAGAATGGGATGTTAGAAGATCAGGTACCTCCCTCGGTCATATGAGAGAGAACAATATCATTGTATTGGTCCCGAGTTAGTTGGGTAGCCTGCGAACATATGAAATACTAGTAGCTTTCACTACGTTGGTAGCGATGTGAGATATCACTCCAGATGGGCTCTATGACTATTTTTACACGCTTGCACGCTAAATTACAGTATGTTGGATCTGGAGTCTGGGCTTTTTCACTGTCTCGCTATTAATTACCATTCCTAGTTCATATCCGAGAGAGTTGGAGGAATTGTAGCTTGAAGCGAGGTAAGTGGTATAGTTGCGTTGGGCGAGTGCAACTTTCGAGGCGTGGTCTGGCTGGGCATCCATAAGTCCCTGGACGCCTACCAGGGCGGTCATGTTTCATTCCACGATGTTGGAGCACTGGTTCTAGCTTCATAGCCCTTGTGTGCCACGCGGGCTGAACCATCACGCAATAATCGTCATATCCAGGTAGAATCCTAATGAAGAAGGCAATAATATTAGAGCCGATGAAGTTGACGAACCAGTGGCCGTTGGTCAGGTAGTGCCAAGCTTCAGACGCAGGTTGGAGTATGTGTTACTGCCACGTTATCCAAAACTTGCTCAAATGGTAAGCAAATCCTATAGACACGAGCTGGAGAGGTCATACCTGATTGGATATCTGATGTAACCCATCCAACAGAGCTACCTGGGTTGTGCCAAGCGAGTAAATGGCGTACAGAACATATCACTTACTACACTGCGTTGAGGCTCTTGTGCAGGAAGCATGTGAGACACAAAGGGTGACATTCGGTACGCGAAGGTTGTATTCGTCTATTAATGAATATATGCTGACCTCATAGTAGCAGAATAACCTACTAAAAGGGGTAGCATGACTGTTACTGACGTGATATATTCGGTGTCAGACACATGGGAATTGAGTCAATACAAATCAGTTATTGATAAGTGCTACTAATCTGGAGAATAACGTGGTGTTCTTGAATAATAACTCGATGTTTGGCTTGAAGATTTAACAGGCTTTGTCTACTTTGCAGTAGCATTCATATCATATAGGGAATCCCATCATGAGTTGTTTCTTTGCTCCATCAAGATCTGTGTGTTTTGATAGGGGTAAATGAAAGTACGCCAGGAAAAGTAACGTTTCGCTGTAGGATTAACGAGCTTCATGTCGTATCTCGTAATGAGAACACCGAGAATGATTTTGATAGCTGCCGACGCATACCACCTCCCAGTGCTAGAGATATTCTTAGTCAAAATCGTATTGCAAGAGGACGAGTTGGGGCGAAACTCACCAGGAAGCTTTACCAGTCCCCCACTGCTGCCAATCTGTAAGGTCAGTGTAATTAGAAGACTTGCCCGCTTCGGGAATCATGAATTTCTCCGATGATAAGCCTTCGATGTACGTTTGAGCGTATTGAAGGATTTCGGGCTTGACGAATCGGAAGATGTAAAACTCATCGGCCTCTGACCAGGTATTCGGGTTCCTGTTCATGCCCCTAGGAGCGGAACACACCCAATCACCTGGCTGGACCATCGTTCCGTCGGAGAACCCGAAAGGTCTGAGCACTTTCCGACGGGAGCTGACTGTTTTCAACGTAGTTTCATAAGTCTTCGATGAACGTATGGAAATTTATGTCATGAATGGGGCGAATGTTAGATCTTACCAGACTCGATAGGGTTGAGACGGGCTGATTCTTTCATGAAGCTATCCATGAGTGGTAGAATCTGGCCGCCTGACTTGTCGAAGGCCTCCCATCCTGTGTGGCTTACCTCCTGTCGGAGTATATCCACGAACTCGGGATGATCGCAAAGATCGAAGATTGCGGCGCACGCGGTGGTCGATGCGATGTGAACAGAGCCGAACCACACCGCAATCAGCTCATGGACGATACGGGTTACGCCCCATGGCTTGTGCCTGGGTGAGTGGTCCATGATCCATTCGATGCAGTCGTTTTGCTCCGGGATTTCATGCCCTTCTTTACGAAGCTCCCGGTCTTGAAATCGTTGAGATACTTCTCTGGTCAACGCTTCCGTCATGACCTTGCCCGAGTCCAGGCGGTCGGATAGGAACTTGCCAAGAGGACTGGCATGTTTAGCACAACTGCCCAAGATTAAAAAGGGGGGCTCCGATACTCACGTGGAGAATACACTGGGGACCATCCTCAAGATTTCGGCAATAATGAGTGTATGCTCTATCATCTTGATACCAGCCGTCAAGAATTTGGGGTCTCGAGCTACGGAGTGGTATATTTAGCTGGGATATACGCATGTCTAGGATGTCAGGGGTGTCTTACCGAGCTCTGGTCCGAAGAAAGCATGTGCGTTAGACTGAGCAACCGCCCCGAGGATGATCGGGAATATTGCACCCTGTCTTACACCTGAAAAGCCGTAAATAAGTCAGCTGAGATTTCAATTCGAGAAGCCAAGCTGGGTAGGAGCAGCCAACGATATCAGCCTTCCGTACCGAATGCTTGTACTTACCATCCGCTACCTCAGCTAAGGTGTCCAAACGCTGATCGAACAAGGCACACAGATCATGACGGATTTTGGGAAGAAGGGAGGGAAGATAGCCGGCGAGGCGGCTACGTAATGTCATTTGTAGCGGCGCACCATCCGAGCCTCGCTTGTCGTTCCAAGTGAAGTCACTCATCGTGTGCTTTGGCTGGAGAACCTCCTTGGCTGCCGCCAGAAGCGACAATGTCCCCTCCGGCGCCGCATCGATCTCTTTGATGCGTTTCCAGTCCGAGACAAGAACAATAGTATTGCTCGGTGTAGCCACGGAGAACGGAGCACCGTTAGACTACCACAGAAGAGTGTTAAATTGGGGGCTTCGAAAGAGCATCAAGCCAAGAGTAGAAATGTACCTTTTCGTATGCTGCCTGGATAATCGCCGGCCCCTGAACGAGAAATAATAATGCTTTGATTCGTGCCTTTAGATAGACAAGGGGGGATAAAATGACCAGTAGAAAGTCGTTCCCCTTTGATGGGCCATCGTTCTTCAATACAGCGTCAAGTAACGTAGATAGGGCAATGGCAGCAAGCATGCAAGAGCCACCTAAGAGGGCAGCTTGCGCCAGGTGGTTAAGGACCCAAGCAATCAACATCACTAAGGAGCTTGTAGTAGATGTTACTTCTGTGTATTAGTCCCGATATGGGTATGCTTCGAACTGGAATTGAAAAGGGCAGTGCATTCCGCTCCTCATACAAATCAAGATGAAGAACTTACCACAATATAAAACTATTTTACGCCGCTTTTCCTACATATTATCGCCCTCGGCACCCCTTACACAGGCTCGCAACAAAGATCCCCATTGTGTCCGGTCACGGTAGTCTCGCAACATCAGCCAGCATCCCGGTATCCACTATTCTAATAGGGGGGAGATCACCAGTTTTCGGTCACCATACTCGTAACAAAAGAATGTATCCACGTGGTTGGAGCTTCACAGCCTGCTGCAATTCCAAGAAAACTGGATTCCAATTCTACCACACACACTCTTGCTGTTGGTCCTCGGCTAGGCGTCTGACCACCTATCGTTCGGGTTACACAAACAGTTGCGGACATTATTTAGTAGCCGAGTACCTGGGATCTAGTTCACGTTGGATTCAGAACTACGACGATATATCGAGCGATGTACGAGTGTGGGTTTCAAGGTAAAGTTACGTTGACAACGATGTGTGTGTTATTTGTTGTTGAAGAAGGTATACACAGTTCCACGTAGTAATCCGTACCCAGACCCAGCCAGCCCTATTGCTGCTGCCCTACAGGCTACATATTGCCTTAAAGCCCACTAAAAATAGAATTACAAGGTTATCTGTGGGGTATTAAGCAAGTTTCTCCCTGCGGCGGCCCGTCCCCCTTTGCTTTAACCTCAACCCTCTTCGCTGCCATGCTAAACAATCCTCCTACAGGTTTCGCTTCCTGATTTAATAGATGACCTGATTTAATCGGTATCCATGAATTTCTTTCTACTCAATGCGACAATTTGATGATGATTATGAAAAGGCAAATGCCCTGAAGGATGTGGGGGTGAGTGTGCTGTATCCTGGAATTTTCAGGAGCCTAGGCTTGCTTAGCGCGCCCTCGACCCTGGGTCAGGCCAAAGTATCCGGTCGACGCAAAGGCGACCGAGAAGAAAATTCGAGACCACGCCCAAGGCAGGTTGTCGCCGTGATTAAAGATCACCAGGAAGTCGTTGAGTCCGAGAAAGGCGACGCCCATCAGGAGGGCATCGCACTCGGCGTACTGGCCGCGCCAGTAGAAGTAGTGCATCATGAGACCGAGCAGGATCGTGCGCCCTTGTCCCGCCTGCCAGACCGGCCAGGTCTCGGGCACTTCGGAGATAGTGGTCGGCAGGCCGTAGAGCTCGATTACGGCGCGGTTGCCCCGTAGAGGCGCTAAAATCAGCCCTATGCAGTTCGCGAAAGCGAAGTACAGCGCCGGGATGTGACCAATGTAGAAACGCTTCGACATGATGATAGCTCTTGTGTATGCCCGTACGTCTAATTGAACTGTAAATGTCGAAAGTCTAAGAACTGATATGGAGAATGATGATGAAATGATAGCGTGCACATCAACGAACAAGGAAAAGAGGAATGAAGTTGCCTGAAGAAGAGGCTTCAAAATTAATGTTCATGATGGTGGGTGGTATTATCGGTAGCTGCGTACCTAGGTAGCGTCTAGTCCCCCCTATCTAGATCTGGATATTAATTTTGGACCGATCATTGTGTAACGTGTAACGCTTCGTTTCCCGAGCTCGCATTCTCGACCAACAACATGTTATATACAATTATCGCCAAGCGAAGCGTCGTGTTGACAATTTATCAACCTGATCACGCCCCCCACGACTCAGGTGCCAAGATTTCTCATTGAAACTGTTGGTAGCAACCGACCTTACCATCTGGATATGTGCTCGTGTGGCACGTAAGGCTAGGCTGCCACTGTTATCTGATCAACTCCAACTCCAACTGCAGTACCGCGCAGCTTACCATTCAGATGCAAATGCATGATATTGATGCATATCCACAGGGAATCACACCTTATCTGATTCTTCGGGCCTCTGGCTTATAATCCTTTCCGAAGCCACGGCGACTAACATGGGTAAGGGTACCTGCATGTCTATCTTCGACGTTTTCTGACTTCTTTCCTGTCTATTCCCAACCAGGCCCGTTTGGTCTCGTTTATCCTCCCATCTCCTCCGTAGATGGCATCGATGGCTAACACCGACCTTGATCCTCCTGAGGCTCAGGAACTCAAAGAGTCGAGTTTATCATCGTCAGGGAATCGAGAGAAAGAGAGTCGAACCGACAATGAGGAGCCAGAGCAGAAATTCCAACATACCTGGCGAATCATTTTCATCTCTATCATTCTTTCCATCCTAACATTCATTTCTGGGATCGATGCATCTATCATTACTACCTCTCTCCCGACTATAACCCGCGAAATAGGTGGCGCTAGCGATTATGTCTGGATCGCTCAATCTTACCTGTTTGCCTGCACAATCCCGCAACCGTTCTACGGGCAGATCGCCGACATCTTCGGCCGCCGTAATCCGCTACTTGTCTCGGTGGCTCTCTTCGCTATAGGGAGCGGCATCGCCGGCGGAGCAAATAATGTGGCCGCCCTCATCGCCGGACGTCTCGTGCAGGGCCTGGGCACTGGCGGAATAAACGTGCTACCGGAGATTATTATCTGCGATCTTATACCACCGCGCAACCGCGGCCCATACCTGAGTGCTATGCTGTCAACAGCTGCCATAGCCAGTACCATCGGGCCTATCATCGGCGGCGCTCTGGCCCTAGTCGATTGGCGCTGGATCTTTTGGCTGAATCTCCCCGTGTCTGGGGCGTGTGCCATAGGTACGGTCTTGCTCGTCAACGTCAAATATCAGCGCAGCGAGTCGTGGCTGGCTGCGCTACGTCGCGTTGACTTCATAGGCAGTGCGATATTCATTCCCTCCATGGTGTCCCTCTTTTTCGGCCTGATTATGGGCGGGACGAGTGGCTACCCCTGGGATTCGGGCCGCATCATTGCTCCAGTTGTCCTAGGTGTCGCCGGCTGGGCCCTCTTTCACGTCCAGCAATCCTCTCGCTTCTGCGTCGAGCCCAGTGTACCTCCAAGCCTCTTTCAAAATCGAACATCGGCTACATCTTTCATCCTCATCTTTCTAGCTTCAATTACGGTCCAAGCTATTTGCTACTTCCTACCCATTTACTTCCAAGCTGTCAAAAACGTCTCTCCCTTGACGTCCGGCGTCTACTTTCTTCCTTTCACCTTAGCACTACTCCCGTCCGGCGGTATCGCAGCAACCATCCTCTCCAAAACCGGTCAATACAAGCCATTACACTGGGCTGGTTTCGCATTGATGACCATCGGCCTTGGACTCTTCTCGACACTGGACGAAAAATCCAACACCGGCAAATGGGTCGGCTTTCAGATCATCGCTGCGTGGGGAGCTGGCTTCGTCTTTACGGTATCGCTCCCATCCACTCTCGCTGCTCTCCCAGAAAAGGTAGTCGCGACTGCGACTAGTACTTTCGCTTTCGTTCGTGCCTTCGGTCTGGTCTGGGGTGTCACCATGTCGTCGATCGTCTTCAACGGCCAGGTCCAGCAAAAGTTGCACGTCGTCGAAGATACCAACCTGCAGCAGCTCCTGGCGGATGGTCGCGCCTACACGTTTGCCTCAGGCAGTGAAGACAGCCAGGTTTCAATCACAACACTGCCAGACAGGGATAGAAATCAAGTAGTAACTGTGTATAAGGAGGCTTTGAGTGTGGTGTGGCTCGTGTTTGTAGCGATAACGGGCCTCGGTTTTCTGTTCACTTTCGTCCTCAAACACATTGAGCTGCGGAAAGACCGGCAGACTGAGTTCGGTCTTGTTGACGGTTCCCAACCCTCTTCAAACGCTGAAAAGGGTTCTCAAAAACCTAAGAGTTTCGGCACGGAGCTAGAGGAACCTGCATCCCAATGAAAGTGGGAAAGACACCGGTGCCAACACTAATACTGTATTTTGACGGCTGTAATAACTTGGTAACTAGGTACCTAGGTATACCTAGGTAGGTATAGAACCTATAGGGGGTTATATTACCACCTGTTATAAAATCACTCTATGAACACTCTGCAAGTAAAGAATTTCTTCACTCTCCAAATAGCATAGCACTTAAAATAGGAGGTCCTTTAGGTACCTGTTGGGGTAACCGCGCATGAATACCACCTAGATACGCTGAAAATACCCCGGACGAAATCTCATTTAGAGTGTTACCGCCGGGCGATTCCGCATGTGGTTGGAGCGATTGGTTAGAGGAGGTTCACAGCCCCCTTCTAGGGCACATTTAATACTAGAACCCGCCCAATTTCAATTGAATAGCCCTGAGCACCGCTAAACCCCACTCATAAGCTGATACGATGTATGTGACACCTCCGAAGCCGTGCTCTAGCATCTATTAACATGCGTACCATGAACGCAGGAACCGAAGCGTCTACAGGTCGTTCACCACTCAGGTGCTCCCGTTGCCGTATCCGAAGGGGGATTTCACAGGCAAGATTGTCCTTATCACGGGCGCTAATACGGGGCTCGGACTAGAGGCCGCCCGTCATTTCGTCCGCCTCAACGCGAGCAAAGTCATCCTCGGCTGCCGGGACGTGGAAAAGGGCAACGCCGCCAAACGTGATATCGAGGCCACGAACCATGTCGACGCGACCAAGGATCCCGGAAGGGTCGAGATGTGGCAGGTCGACCTCGCGTCCTTCGACAGCGTCAAGGCTTTCTGCGAGCGCGCCGCCAAGCTGGAACGCCTCGACATCGTGATCGAGAACGCCGGCATCCTGGGAATGACGTACGCAGAAGCCGAGGGCTACGAGCGCATCACCACCGTGAATGTGATTTCTACGTGGCTTATGGCCTTGCTGCTGCTCCCGGTCCTGCGCGCGACGAAAGACAAGTTCTACCCGGGCAGCAGCCCCGAGTCCCAGGACAGCGACGTCCCGCACTTGGTCGTTGTTGGCTCCAACGCGCATTTCTACACCGTCTTCGACGGCCGCGACGCGCCGTCGATCATGGAGCACTACCGCGGCGACTCGGACATGTTCCACCGCTACGCGAACACGAAGCTGATCAGCCTGTTCTTCGCGCGCGAGGTCGCTGCGCAGATGCTCGAGCGGAAGAGCCGCGGGAAGTCGGAAGTCGTGCTCAACGTCGTCGAGCCCGGATCCTGCAAGACGCAGCTCCTGCGCGAGAAGGAGACTTGGCCGTGGGCCTACAAAGCTTTTGTTACTGTCGGCTTTGGGCTCGTCGGGCGCACGGCCGAGATGGGGTCGCGGACTTACGTCGCGGCTGCTAGCGCCGGGTGGAAGAGCCACGGGCTCTACCTGGAAGATTGCAAGTTGAGCACGCCGCATGGGTTCGTCGAGTCCGCGGAGGGCGCTAAGCTGCAGAAGAAGATATACGGGGAGTTAATCGAGATCTTGGAGAAGATCTCGCCTGGGGTCACTGAGAATATTTGATCGTGGTGTGAGCTTTTGGATCTCATAACCTACGCGATACTTGTTCATAAATCAATTCGTTCCAGCTGATTTTTATGACTTTTCAAGGGAATTATAATATAAACTTCCTGATTATCCAATGCGACTATGTATTTACACGTTGAGTCAACTCCACGCCTTAATAAAATCAGCGCACCGCTCAGCTACCATGTATACAGCCGCCATGGGATGTGCAGGGGGAACACCAGCCAGGACACTTGCATCTGCAATTCTTAAATTCTTAAATCCATGAACCCGCAATTGTCCATCGACAACACCACCTTCCTCTTCACTAGCCATATGGCAGGAACTAGTCAGGTGGTAGGAGGAGATGATACTTTTCTGGATATATTCATCAAGACATGCATCCGACACGGAACGCCAGTCATTCTCCTTCCACTCATCTCCGCTGCTTGACTTTGGATGATAAAAGACCTGGGATTCCTTGGGATAACCAGAGTGGTAGACGAATAATTCAGCCAAGTGGAGAGTGAAGCGCAGCGCTTTTCGTGCCACTTCCATATCTTCAGAGTCGTGCATCACATTAAGCTTTGCCTGCGGGCTTTCATTCGCATCTAACGATTGCACCTTTATGCTTCCCGTGGATCTTGGTTGAAGAAGACACAACTGAAGTGAAACTAGCCCTTTGCCTGGATTCTTGGTAGATGGTGTACCGATTGGCAAAACGATAATCTCTGCATCAGGCAAGTCTTCTGCTTCGCTGCCATTTGCCGCATGCTCCGGTTTCCGTAAAATGCCGGTCTCCTGATCAAAGTGCGAAGTGTTAAAGAAGACACCGCGATCCAGCGCGGACTTCAACCAGCCTTTGCCCGCTACGAGATAAAGCATGGCGTGCTTTATCATATGCAAGTAGCTGTCTTGCAGTTGCTGCATGGAGTCTTCTATAGGTACTTCAATTGATATCGAGAGTAAAGGATGGTCGCCCAGATGAGCGCCTACGCCCGGAAGGTCGCGCACGACGGGTATTCCCATGCTTTCGAGGATCAGTCGGGGACCAATGCCGCTAAGCTGTAGGATCTGAGGGCTGCATATTGCGCCTGCAGCAAGTACGATTTCTCGCTTTGCCGAGATCAAATGCGGCTTAGGGTTCTTTACCCCTGAAGGACAGACAAAAACACCGCTAGCAACCCCGCGTAGAGGATCAAGTGCCAGACGAGAAACAACAACGTTGGTACATATGTGAAGGGAGTCTTGGCGCTGGATTGCGGTCGCCTTTGGCAGATAGGCGTGGAATGCTGAATGCCTGTAGCCTTTCTGGTCGATAGTGAGGTCCAAGTTGAAATAGCCCACATCTGGGGAGCCGGGCTCATTGAGACTATGCTCTAAGAGCAGGCCTAACTCGTTCACCGACCGCTCCAGGAATGGGTAGATATCGGATTCGAGATGGCTAGTCTGGTGCAAGGAGACGGTCTGCTCAACCTTCTTGAAGAATTGTTCGACGTTTACCCAGCTCCACTCCAGCGCATTCTGAGACCACCGATCATAATAAGCCTTTGTGCCTCGTGTGTATATCATGCCGTTCATCCTCGAGGTCCCGCCAAGTGTCTCGGCCGAGAGAATCTCGACAGTCCGTCCCCCGGCCCCCGGCTCAGGAGCCGACATGCGTTGGACGGCATAGCTGCCGTTGGCAATTGACGCCAGGGGTATTCGGGATTTGAAATCATCATGATAGGATCCTTTCTCGAGAAGCAGAACTGTCGCGCTGGGGTCCTCGCTAAGCCTTGAAGCCAAGGCCGCCCCAGCTGTGCCGCCGCCAACGACAATGTAGTCGTACGTCCGACCAACGATTTCCTCCAGCCGTCTGATTGGATATTCAGTACCATAATTCCACATCTTCCCTGCAGATTTTGGATCACATACCGAGGAGAGCAACTCGACTCGGTACCTCGCTTACATATACTTGCACATTCCTGGCAAGGGGGTTCACCGGGCCAGCCCGAGTGAGGCCCTCAAGGTCTAGCGAATTTAAGTTGGAGACGCGTTAGCCAAGAAGATGATGGGAATTGTTAATTGTCCGCAATGCGCTGTAGGCTGCTGTGCCGCCTCCAACATAGCATGCACGCAGGTTTCGGTAACAGAGGCTGTAGCCTGGCAATACACCACGTGGGACCCAGCTAAGAATGACAACTCTCGTTATAATGTAGGTAGTAGATGTAATGTGCTCCTCCATCCTCGCTCAATGTTGCTGTATAAGTGCAACTCTACTACCTGCCTACCTCGGTAGGTGGGTACAAATTGCGTGCATTGCTTATAGCCAAGAACATGAGTGTAGAGGTAATGGAGGTAGAGATCTGCTGTAAATGAGAAATCAATTTTTACGAGGCTATAACGGGGTATGCGAAGACCTAGATAGAGTCATTATTTACGAAATTGGGTGGTCATGTTGCTTTAGGATTTGGGGTGCAACTATTCAATCCTAATAATTTCGTGCCCCCTAGGCACTGCGCTGAAGGACAGTTAGGTCATGGGGCATATAGCCACTAGCGGCCCCTACAATTCAGCGCCCTTATGTGTTAAATGCACACTAGCAGACGACTGGAGCGCTGTATTGGCTGCGCATTGTTTATTAGTGCAGGACGTTCTAAGTATGTGCCAGGTAGACGAGGCCCGTTCGGGTGCATGATGTGCATTCGGAATCTCAGAAGCAGTGGCGGCTCAGAATGAAATATGAATAATTTCACCACTGGTGTTTTGAATATAGGTATGATAAATTAAAATGTTTGCGAGAGAGAGCCAGGTATACCTTAACCTATTTAAGCCGCATTATATCGATGCTATAGGTAGTGCTACTGCGGTAGTTGAGATGTTGTAGTGTTTGAATTGAGGGTTGGTATTGATGTTGTAGAAGGGAAGAATCCACTACCCCAGCTACAACTGAGAATGCGCTAGAATATCCGTGGCTTATGTAACACTCCTAACAGTGCCCTAGAATACCTTCATTTAGGGCATTTTTAGGGCACTTTATAGCGGGGTTCTAGAAAAGGGGCTAGAATAGGGGCGAAGCCTCATTTATTGCGTAGATCTTTTGGCAACCATACGAGTCTATCTTTTCGTTGAAGCACAAAGAATGCAGACCTATGCATGGAGACTCTATAGAGTCAGATTGATGTCGATAGTATTGGTAAGTAATTTAATAGATGTTTAACAATATTAAACAGTTCTAGATACGAATAGTACCTAGGTATCTATGCATATATCTTTTCTTCTTCGTCTTCTTCATTGTCTTCGTATTTTTCGTATTTTTCGTCTTCTTTATTTTCTTCATGTTCTTCATCTCCTTCACCTTCTTCATCTTCTTCGTCTTCTTCGTCTTCTTCTTCTTCAACTATTATTTAAAATATATTTGAGGTTTGCTATTTGCACCCACCCTTTTTGCTATCGGAGGCTTATTCGCACCCAGGTACAAAGCCCGGAGCCGCTTTTCCGGGCGCGATACCATACATCTTCAAATAACTTTACTAAATCGGCTCCGGGGCTTGGATAATTGGTATCATTGAAAAGATAACTCAAAGGCGAATTGAATGATACCGGTTGCATCAGTATACGATAACTGGTTGTAAAGCTGTATATCTGGCTGTCTGAAAGGTTGTTTTCCGATACCTCCGCCGGAATCACGGTCGCAACCCTGATCGCATCGTATTTTTCTATACCAAATGCAACTGGATAACCATACAGATTCAGACATGAATAAATCGTAATAAATACTAATGAGAAGCGCTTCCAAAGACGAATTGATTGATACAGGCGGCATCATCGTACGATTTATATATCGAAAGTTATTGGTGTTGGTATTCAACCTGGCTGAACTGTATTACCCACGAACATCGCATCGGAATATCGAACTAAATCGACCTTAAATAACTTTACATCCAGGACAGGTATGAGGATGCAGCCTGTATCGTTAGGAAGCTCTCAATTAGACGAATTGATTGATATAAATTTTAAAAAGGACAAAAATTAATTGCCTTGTGGATTGAGGCAGGATGTTGCTGAATGAGGCTCAAAAATGCGGCTCTGGGGGGGCGGAGGGTTGTACCTGGGTGCAAATAAAGCCCCGATAGCAAAAAGGGTAGGTGCAAATAGCAAGCCTCATATATTTAATCAATTAATCACAGCGTCTTCATCGCTTATGTACAATATTAGGTGGAGGTAGATTATAGATATACCCGGCATGCTTGTTGCCAGCTGTCACAAATCACTCTATGAATACTCTGTAGATAGGAGGATTTTCTACTCTGCAAATAGCATAGCTCTATTTTAAACCCAGGGTCGATCTTGTAGCTACCTTGGGTACGCATGCATGTATCAATAATCACTGAACCTTTAAACGCGACTCTACCTCATGTAAGCTAATCAGACACCATACTTACATAAAACCCAGCAGTCAAGTGAATAACGTCCCAGAATCTAGCTTCGTTGGGTTGGACGATCCCAGGTTTGAGTTTCGATTGTGTTGGTAGGGAGTGGCGCGCGAAATGACCAACCAGCCATGATAAGCCTATACAAGCTTTCGGCTGTATACCGCTCTGGCTCCTTCTCTTCTGTTTTGCTTTGGGTGTCTTTTCTAACAGGATGCCAGTGTAATCGGAGGGACTGCACGAGGAGCCAGCATAGAATCAGCACGCTTGCGACTGGTGGGATCAGGAGCCATAACGAGTGGTCACTGTCCAAACCAAGTCGCGTAACCTCAATGACAGCAGTTGATAAATCGTGCGGGTCATCAGCAGCAACCGCGGAAGTCCCTTCTCCTGAAAATGGCATCTTGGAAACAGCTAAAGCCGTGAAAAGACCCAATGTATCCTCTAAGGCGTTGCTACTATCACTGAACGCGTACGGGGGCCCTCTATGAAAACCTGCAATGAGCATGGTAGTGGCGAGGTAGCCATCGATCCCATAATTCTCCCGTATCATTTGATGATTTGCCGCACCGGCAACAGCAAATAGCTCCGTTCTGATTGTTGGGTTTGCTGGCGTGCAAGGGCCTTCACTAAAGAGGTACTGGGCCAGATTGGATGCTTTCCCTCGACCCAAGGCATGAAAGTCGAGAGTGACAGAACGGTACTCGAAGCTACTCTGTGGGCTTATGCCGCATGTTACCGTGAATGTCGAGTTTCCAGCGCGGCCTGCGGACTTGTCCGGGTAGCTCACAGTCCCACCCAAGTATGATGCGTATGGCGTAAGGCCATTAGGGTCGGTCAAGGCACCGATGACTATTTCTGTTTTACCAATGTCTTCCACACGAAGCTTATTGGGATTGAGCGCGCCTGATAACATCACACTATCGGCATTGATCTTGCGGTGCGGAAACGCTCCCCTAACGTGCCCCGCTGGCCAAGAGTCATTAAATATGACGATGGGGGTGCTATTGACTGACAGGGTGATGGCTCCTGGAGGAAAGTTTGGGTCGTTGGATCCTGCTTCAGTATTACCCCCAGCAAAGCAACGAACTGGATTTGATGTGATGACTGGCACACATTGTGTGGTTCGAACTAGTGCTTGGCCGTATAGCGAGGATAGATTTCCGAAAGCTGAACCACGAAAGATTGACTCGGGGGCGCCTATTGCTGATCGGTGTACTGCAACGCCCGACTGTGTATAAACATAATTATCTATAGTCTCAGTGTTGATACCGGGAGCAAGTTGCGGCACAAACGTCGAGGGACATTGCCCGTCAATGCTTGAAGCCACTACGCTTCCATTGCTGAGATGCCAAATATAAGACAAATATAAGAGGAGCGAATGTTATCCGCGCAAGATGCTTCACAGAAGGAAACACACGATCGAGTAGTATCATTGGAAAATACACCATATCTTGTGTCTGGTATCTTGGGGTCGTACTGTGCAGTCCGATGTGTTACGGTTGGAGTAAGCGAAGCGGTGACCGCTGTTGTGATGAGGCTGCACACAAGGAAGATGAAGAAGCTTCCGTAGTTGTCAACCTTTTCCGCCATGTCGTCTATTCTTAACACTCCCCGCCATTGTCGCTCTAGCTGCTTTAGACCTTGTATTTTCTCAGTGTCGCCGAGAGACTTTGGTAAAACATCCGACTCTCGCAAGCTATCCTCTAAACTCCGTATAAGACCACTTTGTATTTGTGCGCTAACAACCCCAGTGAGTATCGTTGAACTGACGGTGATACCGACTCTCAAAGCTAAGGAGAATGAATTATTGATTGGGCCTATTGCTAGAATAGGTGCAGCAAAATGTACCCAAACGATAACAATGATGACGAGGAGCAGGGCAGTAGTAACCGCTACATCTTGGGCAGTTTGCCGGCTCTTGAAAGACATGGCCACAGCTTGGTACGAAGACCGTGAGGTTGACTAGCTCGGTCACTGAGAGAGAGCCTCGATAAGAGACATATATACTTCCGCCACGTCACCTACAATACGTACGCAAAATGCCGTGTCTTGCTTTCTGACCCAATTTACTTATTAGTGGAGGTGAACCTGCGGTGTAAGAAATTGTTGCGCAGCCTCGGTCGAATCAAGTGACCGTTTTGTTATATAACCAGATCGTAGCGAAGGCCTTAATGTGGATCGTAGACTTGATGCGCTCCTGGTTGTTAATATAATTCTTAGATTCTGAAACACAACTACATAATTCCTCAACTAATCAGAGACTGCTATCTTACCTGTTTGATTGCACGAAGGATATCGTGAATGAGGCTTGGTGACGATGCGGGATTCCGTAAACTAACAATTTCCGAGTCACCACCAGGCAATCAGCGGTCATTATAAGGGGCTTCCAACGAAGGATTTTAATTGCTTTCTTGGTCCCCAGCCACAGTCGGGAAGGTGCATACGACTCCGTGAGCATGTTCAACTCCTAAGGTGTCGACGCCACCGCATCACTGGCAACGTCATTGAGCCTTGCATCTTCGAGAAGCCGCCAGATCCTTCGGCGGTTCCGTAACCCAAGGGGAAGACTCAAGGTTTCGTCGCTGGGATCATGGATCACAACTTGGGAGAGCTGACATACGATAAGCTCCCAATCCCAGCTGCGATTTTCGTGCTTTTTCTGAATGGCCTTTGTATCTAGGCCCCATAGCCACGGCATCAGCTTCTTGCTGACGAAAGCATCGTACCACCAATGCTGGCTTTGAGCAACCTTGGAATTCTGGTCTGAGTTCTGGAGACCGCAATTGGTTTCAGCCAAGATATTCGTTGACCTTTCAGACGACTCGGGCTGTAGATTTTGGAGGATAAACTCGGTGAGATTTGGTATTTCCGAAGGATTTTCTTCCAACAGCTATCCCAACAGTGAGCATAGGACGTGAGCCAAGACTTTTTAGACGAACCTTCCCGTAGTCCGGGTCATCGTCCGGCTCCCATTCTACGTTCCGGCAGCATTTGCCTCCGTAGTAGTCATGCGGCTCCGGCAGAATATACTTGGAAGTCAAAGGAATTGTGCCGGGCATTCGCCGGCATAATATCTCCCAAAGCTGTTTAACGGAAGATATTTCATCTTGAGGGGTCATCTGAAATGTGTCGCGAGATTTTACCCTACTATCGATAAAGCGTTTAGCAAGCTGGTTGCATGAATGGTGGACAGCGAGATACAGAGACCCCCCTGAAGTGACGGCGGGCGTGGGCAAGTCTCCACCGACAGTAAAAGCCGCCACAGTGTCGCCCGACTCTAGGATTTTGAAGCGATTATGTTCGTAATACTGCGCATCAAGTTGTAGAACATGCCTCCGGGACTCCACGGCCGGATTGGGGCCGAGGTCGAGGGCGTAAGCTTGGCCTGGCGGCTGCGGCCAATAGGCGTCTAATTCGATACCATTTTTGGTCTCGTGCGCAGTAGTCAGAAGAACAGCATCAGCTAGCCATTCTTTACGTTCATCGTCGCTGGGCTATCGTTAGGAACTTTGAACAGTTTCCTGATGACGCTCGTTAGATCGAGACTTGCCCTTGACCAGCTTCCAGTATTGGGGCCCCGCAGATGCAACAATATATCTGATTACGCCCCATCTTTCATCTTTGATAGATGCCAAGGCGGACCGTACGATGGACCAGTTCAGGAATAGGGGTTGCTAATGAACATGCACGAAATGTTATCATGCCGCGTCAGTTTTCCACTTCCACAAATTTGAAACTTGAATGTTGCGTTGGGATTAGGATTTTTAGAGTCGACCAAAAGTAAAGGGCCAGCAACCGCCAGCCTGCCATTTACCAACGCGCCGTATTTATCAAAAAAATGACTGTATAACAAACACTGTGGTAATGTCTAACCCAATAATGATAGCGTGCCGTCACAGAGCATCAATTATCGATTGATTGGTTGAACAGAGTGTCTGGTATTGTAAAATTCTAATTCCTGCAAACGGCATCGGTCTCTAAATCTAACACACTCTCATATGGGATATTACGTGATGACCCAGGCTTTCTGAATATTTTCAGATGAGTTTTATCGCCTATCTTATCTCATATCTAATCCCCTATCTCCTGATCCTATCGATATATCCTCTAGATCTCGATGTGGCGACGATCGTGGCGGTGGTGCTGAGGCGTTTAGGTAGCGCATATTATAACATCTAGGTACGTATCACCTAGATATCTCGCCTCAATCCTGGTGAGTAACTAGCATGCTCTGGCATTGGATCTAAATACTCCGTGACCGCCCTCTGAAGTGTGATGGCAATGACTGGTTGACAGTAGTGCCTATTATCATTAGTTTACATTATTTGTCGAAGCATTAGAAGGTTCTTACGTTGAATTATGGGCGGTGAATTTCGTCCTTTAATCCAAGTCGAAATTGCGATAATCGTGGGAGGTATTCCTACCACGGCTGCGATTATTGCAACAATAGCTTCAGCGGATAGAGACATTTAGGTAGACTATAAGTCTTTGAAATAAGGCTACCTCCCTGTGATTCATTAGATTGCCCACTTCGATTTTCAATGATACCTAAGAGTATACTCACTATTTTCTATAATAATATACTTGCTAGTTGAGCAAGACCGCTTGGGAATCAATTAAATGAAAAAATGATACCAACTCTGCTTTATCTCACCTGTTCTCCTTTCTATTGTCGGAATTCACCTTTGTTCAGAGCTGACATATATATAAGTATGTAACTACATCTAGACTCTTACTCAGGTAGTTAGGTACCTCACTAGGTACGTAACGTACCTCTTGGGTTTTGGTATCAACCAGTGACGTATCACAGTTAGTCCCACTCATAGCTCGGTTTATGCATGTACCGGGCTTTGGGTTTTGGCAGCGGCCAATAACTTATCAAAGCCATGTAAACGTGTGATGTAGTATTCGCAGCTCCGCCTGCTTTGGGTTTTGGTATAATCCAATTGTAAGCATTTCCTTAGTCCTAGATGTATGGATAGAGTAATATGCAGAGTTGTGGGGCTTGTTTCTTGCTGTTCTCCAATAGGGGGACACCCTGATGCAGCGTTGAGTTTTGGTATCAGCCAACCCCAATGAGCATTTAATGCATGTAGAAAATAACGGGTTGGGGCAGGGCGTTGCGACCCACAAGAAGCCAATAATTTTCACCGACACGGAGTATCGCCTTTGAGATGAGTTGGCAAGCTGATGAATGAGTTGATATGAATGGTCTTGATGTTCTGAACTTGGAGCCTGTTGAAAGAATTTGGACTGTATCGATCTACAACCTTCCAACATAGGTTTTCCTAAGATTTTATGCTTAGATACAGACCGCCCCTAAAACACAGAACGTTACGTCGCTTATGATGTCTACGTCTGCAGACCACCGCCGTATAGCGGTGGATGAATGGGAGTTGCATAGAAAGACATTATATCGTTTATTTGTTGCCGAACGCAAGTCCTGCAAGGAAATTGCCGTCTATATGGAGAGCCATCACCAGTTTCGCAAAAGGTGAGCAGTTGTAGCCTTCCATCCACCCCGTCGAAAAGAGAAGCTCACGTCACAGCCCACGAGACTACGAGTACTATCTAAAGAAGTGGTGTTACCGTCAGAATATTAAAGGGACAGAATGGAAACATGTTGGAATCGAGATTGAGAAGAGAAGGCAGTTAGGGAAACGAAGTGAGGTTCTGCTGGCGGGCCGGCGTCAGTTACCGGAAAGGGTGCGACGACAGACACAGCTCCATCGGAGCCGGCCAAGGTTAGGCGGTGGGAATTCACCGAGTATGTTTACTACAAGGCCCCACATACGTGAGATTGAGTTAACATCATCAGCACCGCCGAACATTGATAGCAACCCAGGGGTGATGTCAGTCCAAGTGCAAACACCGTCTTTGGTTGTCTACGAAGATCCGTGGCCGCGCGACCTACCTTGGCTTAAGTTCAATAGAAAATTCGGAGGTAATATACGTTATCCATCCTTATACAATGGCAGCAAAAACTCACAAATCACTATAGACCTCCTTGTCTCCCAAATACACCGGGCAGCAGATCTGCCCTTTATCAGTGGTAGTTTCCAGCCTTTTCGAGACGTCATTATTTCGACCTCGACCGACTTCCAATCGAATGTACAGCGAAAGAAGCCGCCGGTGGATTGGCTCAGCAGCTACCTTAACAACTCTTACCCTGAAACCCACGAAGGCGACCATATATCCAGTGTCGATATCCTGCTAAGCGGCCCGCCAATGTCTGCGTCAGTCGAATTACTCAAATTGATTGTCTACCTTGTATCAAATAATTTGAACATACCTAACACGACGGACCTCAGTGCGGTGGACATTCTAGAAATGTGCGGATTGCTGACCAAAAGTAACGTACATTGGCTCATAAGTACGTGCGATGAGACGAGCGAAGCACTCCTTGACGCCTTGCTGGAGGAATCACTACTCAGAAGTGATGGTAACCTCCTAAGCTGGCTATTAGATGGACCTATCGATGTTGAGCGTACTATAAACACCTACGTTGTGGGATATCCTGACTCGGGATTTCGCACATTGACCCTTCTCCAGGCTGCTGCCAGCCGAGGAAGCGTTACTTATTGCGAAATACTGCTAAATGCAGGGGCAGACCCAAATCGAAGACCATATGAGAACACTTACCTTCCTTTAGAATACGCCGCAGGGAAGTATGGTGAAGATGAAGTAACACAATTAGTTGAGTTGCTTCTATCGCGGGGTGCAAACCTTATCGAATCCACTAGGGAAAACATATTCTCTCAAGCCGTCAAAAAGGGGTATTCATCGCTAGCCCTAATGATGATGCAGCATGGTGCCAAAATTAGCCCCAGAACGTTCGTATTAGCTGCTCAAACCTACACCGTTGTTCGTCTTCTTTGCGCATATCCGGATAACTGGACTCATCCGGATCTAAGTTCGCCTACTATTCAGGATATGCTGACGCCGAAGGTTTTGGAGAACGCAATACGCGCTGGCTCTTACGGAACAGTGGAGTTTCTGCTAAGGGCTGGCGCAGATCCAAATGGTGTTGACGATCACATGACGCCCATCGAGAATATCTGCTTCTTGCCGACATATATTAAAATGGAAGTGGAAATGAAAGTCAAGATGATCAGGCTTTTGCTCAAATATGGAGGTCAAGTGGATAGGAGCAGCAGTACAATACCTTCAGCTTTGCAACTAGCAGCAGAGAAGGGGACAGTTTTGATCGTCCTGACACTATTGGATGTTGGGGCTGATGTAAACGCTTGCTTACCCGAGGACTCATTTATCAGTCTACCTCGATATCCCAACTGGGGGAGTTTCGCACCAACCCCGTTGCTCACAGCACTAAGAAAATCACATTTGAGGGTTGCGAAAAACATACTACGATATAGGCCACGGCTCATAGGACCTGAACTGGCAGAAGCCGCTAGGATTGGGGATCTCCAACTGGTCAACATGCTTCTCGCAGCTGGAGCACGACTCCAGGGCGATGAATTGGAATATGCCGTTGAATACAGAAACCCAGAAATCATACGTCGGCTCTTCCAGGATGGAGCTAAAATCACAGAGCGAACCTCAGCACTGGAGATAGCATTGCTCTTAAACGACTTCAACATCATATCATCCGAACTGGATCACGCAGCCTATGATTCTGTCTGCTTATATGGAGCCACATCCCTTGCTTTGAAGGAAAGTCGATATCTTTTTGTGGTGGAAAAACTTGTTTCAAGGAGAGCAATCACCATGAGAGACGATCTTGAAGTCGCTGCCCTAGCCATAGCAGTGATGAATCACAACCCGCAACTGTGTTATCTTCTTTCCAACCCCAAGTTCCTTCCAGGGAGTTGGGCAGTTATGCTTCATCCCTGTCTCGGAACTAGGCCTTCGAATTTCTCAATCAAGTGGAAACCGTACATAATACAATGTAGGAACAACATTTTCGACCTATACCCGTGGACATCGCGATCTGCAAGACTTAATCCTCAAAACAAGTATGGTCGTCGAATACATGTGTTGGGGCTGGCTGTATGGTTTGAGTCGGACTTTTCGCGCAACCATGCCATAAAAGCCCTTGTTAAACTCGGGGCCTTATCTGACCATCTCAACCTTTATCGTCTCTTCTATTCGAAAATATCTAATAAACCACTGGTTAGGATCATTGAGGCCTGTCGGGAAGCTGGTACGTGGTTAGGGGCGACGAGAAATATTATCTCGTTGACCCTTGAAGATGTGATCATTCGTCGGCCAGAACTAGTCAAAACGCTTCTTGATGCCGGGTTTGATGCGAATGCAAAGCCTACTTTCATTCCCCCGTGGAGCCACGGTAGATCTAGGACGCCACTACAACGCGCTATCGAGAATGCCGATGTAGACATAATACGGCAACTGTTGGAAGCCGGCGCTGATGTGAATGCGTCAGCAGGGTATAATAAAGGGGCTACCTGTTTACAGATTGCAGCGATCAGGGGTGATATTGGCCTTATTCGTATGCTTTTAGAACGCGGGGCAAACGTAAACGCACCGAGGGCACGCCTCTCCGGAAGAACAGCAATCGAAGGAGCTGCAGAGAACGGGCGATTAGATATAACAAAGCTTCTTATATTACGCCAAGAGGACAACACAGTTGAGCGACACCGAATACAATTCATACGAGCTGTCAAGTTCGCTATGAAGAACGGCCATTGCGCAATCGCGAACATGCTAAAAAGGCACATGCAGTGGAATAGACATGACCAAACACATTATGAGGGTATCGATATCGAGGAAGAGGAAGAAGATATAATAGACGAGATGACGCAGGAACTCTCACTTTATGAACTGGAGCAGCTAGGCATTTGCCACTCAACGGACGAAATTTTATACGATACCCCAACGGATCACTCAGTTGAAGATCCAGATACGTATTTATACGAACGTGAATATAACGATACTTCTGGCGATTTCGTAAACGGCAATGCGGGTGGGGATATGCTTTCTAACCCGAACGATAACCTAAGTGGAGCCGGGTTATACGCCGGAGAACAAGAAGCCACCACACCCCAATCAGATACGTCAGCGGGTGGTCATCTCCTCGGTTTAAGTCCTGCAGGCGAAACCTGGGATATACCAAGAGATGACATCGATATGATGGATATCGATATACAAGGGGAGAGCACCGGAGACAGTCACTATGCGCCCCTAGATTCCATCACCGAACCGGATTTAGAATTCACAGTTAACAGTTTCCACCAGCAAAACCAAGGAAATCTTCCAATACTGAGTATCGATGACCCTCCTACCGGTGTATTGGAAACAACAGGTTGGAATCCGTTCATGGGCGTCGAGATTGATGATGTGATGGAGGAGCTGCGGGAGGACTTTTATAATTGAGTTGACGTTGCATTATGTTTTGATTTCGTATTTCTATCTAGAATTCACAAAGAAACTCTGGGGATGAAGGAAGAATCGCCTTGCTTTTTGCAGTACTATAAGTGCCTATACGTCTCGAAGAAGAATGGTAATTGCGCTTACTGTGATAACAATCTCGAATTGACAATGATGGCAATCATGAAGATGTGGTATATATGACTTTGTTATTGCAATGGGGTTTTGACACGGTCATAGCCATCTATGCGGCAATGGTTGGCATTGTTCTGCCCCCGGAGCATGCTTGCATAATAGCTTGTAAGGAGAACAAGGGTGTTAAAACGATAATAATCTCTTTGCTGTGACTCAGTACAGCAGCCAGTATAAAGGGTCTAGAACGCTTATGAAACCTCACCGACGCTATGAGTAGGTGGGGTGTCATCCGAGTGTTACATTCACCTATCTAAGGAACACCAGTAGTTAAGCGGCTATTAGAGCCGCAGCTCGACATTGGATCTTCGGGTTCTAGAACACATCTTCAATAAACCCATGCGGAAAAGTGGCCACTGAGCGGAACCCCTGAAAAGGAAAGGTTAACGAAAATAGCAGTCACACAGCAGGAATGCGACCTTAAAGCGTGGGACATAATATGGATTGCTGTAAAGATACTATAGTACTTAGAATACAGCCTATAAGTAAGTGAATTGGTATCCTGGAGCAGGACAGTAAAAAGGCTAAATGTAGATGCATGTCCTGATCCGGTGTTAAATTGAGGCCTTGGAGAATCAGTATCCCCACGGACTTTTCCCAGGAAAACTTTCTTCAAACTTCAAACGGAGAATACTCAATACGAGTTGGCGTTACGAAATCGATTTTGAATAGAAAGGAGACCAAATACAGAGTCATCATGCGCCATCTACGAGCTGGATGTGCGACACTCTGCCTATCCCTTACGGGATCACTGGCAAGCCCTCTCATTGCTCGGCAGTCGGACTGCGCCGAATTATCGACGACAACCCCTGACTGGAAGCTTTCAAAAGCGATGTCTTCGGACTGGCCCGGCGGCGGCGGCGGTCGAGTCCAGATGTTTTCCCGCCACGTCCCTACCGGCGAGCTGTCCTCCTGCGTCGTGAACTACAGCCTGAACGCGACAGACGGTCAAATTGTCGACTACGATCCCACGGTCGCGCACTCATGTTTGAACTTCGGCTCGAGCGCCCTAAACACCACCGTTACCCTCGATATGGACACGCTGCTGCTGAACATAGCGAGCACTTGGGCTTGCGCTGAAGACGCGGCCGTGACGTATTCGGCGACGGGATCGACAAGCCTCCTGAGAGACACGTCTCCTGGAGCATGCCTCATCGAACCATCACTTCCTGGCGACTCTACGACTTGCCCCATCGCCGACGTGGAGGTTAAGGGCGTACTTGCGGAATAACTGGGAGGTACCAGAGTGATGTGCGTTCGGGTTAGTCTAAGTCGGTAGGATCACCTCGGAAAATAAATATCAAATATTAGTGTTGATGATGTAGTCTTGTTGAAGCGAATGTTGTAATTATTATCACGATTAACTCACGAGACTTTACCAACCTAGGTAGGTATAATCAGTCTAGTCATAGTCAACGTCTTCCCAATCAGAACACATGCAGGAGAAGAGCTCGATGGTACAAAATGCAGTAATAATTTCAACCTCTTGGAAACCTCTTTCTATATTTCTAGCCGGAGTTTACTGACTGTTCCTTACGGCGAGTAAGACTAACAGGATAAAACTCATTCGAGTTTAAGAAAGGGTCCGACAGGCTGAGTAAACCTGGCTGAATGAAATTGTCGTCGCTTCTTGAAAGGCCCAATGAGGCATGACTCCCTGCGCCAAATCCAGTTCCTGCAGCCCAGGGTTCAGGGTATCTATCAAAGCTTGGTTGCTGGTGGAAGAAAGGCTCCAGGCTAGGATAAGTCATAGACGACTTGTCCATACCTTGCATACTTTCCAATGTTCCTATGTTGAATAAATCAAACGTAGGAGTGATTTTGTCATTATGAAGACTCATAGTCCGGTCTGGTGCAGATATCGAAGACATATCAAAGTCGAGGCCGGCAAGATCAGCGGCGTTTTGTGAAGACGATGACGCACTGACTTCGGTAAGCTGGGAATCCCAGGGCCGAGAGATATCATTGCATATAAAATTCTGCTGGGCGATGTCGGAAGTTGCTGGATTCTTATTTCGCAACCGCTGTTCGTCTGAATAGCGGGAGTACATGGTTTCGGAAATCCATGTCTCAATCCCTTCATCCAGCGTCTCCTTTTTGCTTTGGATAGCAGCGAAAATCTCTCGTGGCAGGGATCGTCTCAACATTCGATAAAAACTGGAGATCCTCTCTTGCAATTCGGGCCTTGCTTGGTGAACATGCGCCTCTACCATGTCTGCATGTCTGTACATCTGTTCTTCCACGTATGGACTAGGACATGATTTGTCGTCTGGAAAGAGGATCTTGTAAATCTCCCGCCATTGATTTGCGAGACCTTGCTTCCCGTTGGCTCGGTTTTTCATAAGAGCAAATTTCTGGTCTGTCATGTAATGGACCTCAGCTGGCCTCAACCTGCTGGTACATTTGTGCTGGTCGCGATGGCTAGGTAGGATAGTTACGAGGCAGATTTCGCAATTATGGCCGTGATGCTTGGTTTTTAAATGGTCCTTCAAATGTGATATTTTTACATACCCCTTTCCGCAGCACGTCCTGAACAGGTCTGGATTTCGCTTGAAATAAGGGCAATCGACTCGAAGGGGGGGATGCTGAAGGTCAGCTGGTGGAGCACGTTGAGAATTGCCGTTTTCCGGGTCATCCTCCTCGTCACCGCCGTTGTCAGAAGAATTAATATTACGACGTTGTGAGCTTTGGGGTTTTGATCGAGAAGAACCTCGTGATACGTTTTCCCCGTATGGATTATCACGGTATTCCTGTCGAGTTTTGCCGCTAGTGCCAGTCGACCTTTGTGGACCATGCGTTCGCCAAAAGCCGTTACTCAGAAATGATTTTAGTTCGCAACGGAAATCAGATACCATAGAGGAGATCTCATCATCAGTGAGGTCAATCTTGCGTACCATTGAGCCGGAAGACTCTACAGAAGTGCTTTCAGAAATCCAAGCGGAGTTGGTTGCGCTGACGCATAAGCTCAGGGAGTCATCTGAGGAAGGTAGTCTGTTGACTTTGAAGTAATCGCCAGCGAATAACAGATGATCTGTGTCCCATGAAAACTCAAATTTCCATGGAATGAGCGGTTGGGGAATGCGGCTTGGTCCAGTCTCGATTTGTTCTCTGTTTGATGAGTCAAGCTCTAACGCCTCGGCCGAGTACGCCTCCGGGGTTTCTTCAGGGATTCGCTGCATGCCTGAAAGTAAGTTCGCCTTTATATCTTCAGGGATTGCATGGCGGCCATGTCGAGAACCGACATTTGACGCGCTATCAGGCACCGAAAGTGACGGGCCGCTGGATGATTTCGAGGACGTCAATGTCTCCGTGTACGTCCCAACAAGCGTCTTATGGTTTGGTAAAATATTAGATGTAGAAGTTACATGATCCGATGCCGTACTATGATGTATATCGCTCGTGGATATAATCGGGTCTAAGTCAAGCTGGTAGCTCGCCCCCTCAGCCGTATGCGTTGACCCTATAGCTAGGAGAAGAGGTCCATCTTTCAGATCTTGCTCGCGACCGGCTGTGAGACTATCATCAAGGAACTATTCTTACACGTTAGTGGCAGTCTTATGTTCTTTACATATAAATAAAATAATCTGCAATTAAACGTTAGGAGGTAGATATAGTGTAAAGTAGCCACATACTCGGAGAGACAGCTTTACAGGCTCAGAGTTTGGGATAGCTGTGGCGCTTGAAAACTGAGTTACCGAATCACTAGGCCCCGTAGGTCCCGCAGGCTCCGAAGAATCGCCTTGGGTCGGCATTGAGTCGTTACCGGCCCGTCCAAAGTGAGCCTGTAAATTTTCGTATAACAAGAGAGGGGCCGGACTCAGCTGAGTGCAGATAAGGGTGAAGATGTTGATGTATAACCATAGTAATGGACGAGATGAAAGATCAAGATATATACGCGTTAACAGAATGCATTATTCCAAAGAAAAGCCAGAACTTTGGCCTTTAAAGACCGAAAAGCTGGCCTTCTGGCTTACCCAGCCCTCCAAAGGCCAAAAAACTGGCCATTGCGTTGGTCCTCGCTGAGCAGCTGGGAGATATTATTGGTAGAATTTTCTGAGACTTGCAGATTAAACTGCGGCTAAGGGGCGGTCAGCGAAATGTAACATCTACGGTACTTACTAACCTCTTAACCCATTTCCTCTTTACATCACAGCTTATTGTCGCCCAAGTGCGACGTATTTTAAGAGGTAGCTTTTCTCAGAACAAGTATTGGAGAAAGTTAATTGATAAATCGCCTACTCGATATTATTACTATCATTTTAAAAAGCAGCGCGCATTAATGACCACTGACCTAAGTATATATTTACCTGGTAGAGATAATTAAATATTAAAGGTACTTAGTATCTAATAGGTACCTAGGTAAGTACCTAACCTACCAGTAAATACCTAGGATAAGTACCTTGTAAGATTCGTAAATCGTTGAATTCTAAGTACCCCATCGCAAAGACCAAGGGCCGTAGCGTTTTAGCTGGAAAAGACCTGCCCGATAATTGCCTTTTACCCTAGATTATCTTTTCTTCTTTATAATTCGAAATTTGCAAAATTCGACCCCATTCACTTTGTTTTCGCGATCTTTATTAGTTTCGGAAATTTCTTATTACGAATTTTTATATCTTAATAAAATATAAATTAAAATTAAAATTAAAATTTTAAATAAATAATATTTATAAAAATTAAAATAAAATTATAAAATATTTATT